>VZRO01007446.1:502089-522088 GCA_013397915.1 Daphoenositta chrysoptera | reverse complement strand
CACTGCCATGTGAGGGGAATCGCCCCAAACGGGGAATTCAGCCCTGACACCGCCGCGTGGGGGGACTCCAAACGGGGAATTCAGCCCTGACATCAGCCACCGCCGTGTGTGGAGAATCACCCCAAACAGGGAATTTAGCCCCGGTACCGCCGTGTGAGGGGACTCACCCCAAACAGGGAATTTAGCCCCGGCACCGCCGTGTGGAGAATCACCCCAAACAGGGAATTCAGGCCCGACACCGCCATGTGAGGGGAATCGCCCCAAACAGGGAATTCAGGCCCGACACCGCCGTGTGGGGAAATCACCCCAAATGGGGAATTCAGGCCCGGCACCGCCGTGTGGGGAATCACCCCAAACGGGGAATTTTGCGCTATTCCGTCCTCACCACTGACCACTGGTGTGTTTGGTAATGGCCATAAGGGGAAGGCTCTCCTCGTCCCTGAGCTCTGTTGCTGCAGCAGCACAAGCAAGCCCTGGTCACAGGCAGCGGCTCTTGGCCTCAGACAGATTTTGAAGTCAAAGCAAACACCACCACAGCTCTATTTTAACTCATAGCTGCAGTATGGTTTGAGGGGCAAAGGTGCCTCAGGTCTGAGGGTTGGTTTGTACAAAAAAATGTAACTTCGTGTAGGGAAATGATTGTAAAGCACAACTGGAAAAGAAGTGCTTACCATGTTACAGTCTGGGAAACACTAAGCAGGTAGTGAGTGCATTTAAATATTTTATTCCAGTGCCAAAAACACCCATGAAACAGCTCCCTTGAGAACTAGAAAATGAAGCTGTCACCCGCGAAAGGTACTCTGGCCATTTTAATTCCTCTGTGTAAACTGGGTGAAGCCTTCAGTGCAGAATGAAAATGAGCTTTTGAAGTGACTTGAGTTTTAAAGCTCCAGCTGGTTTTGATCCCTGAGGAGTTCTGGATGCCCGCTCTGAAGTGGTGGCACTGCAGCAGTAAGGCCATAAATGTGCCTTGGGTGGGTGTCTATGACCACTCCAACTAGAGATATGAAAAACACAGAAGACCCCAATCTGTGAAGAATTTTCCAGCCCAGCCATATATTCTAAAGTGAAAATGCCCTTGCTCTGCTCTAAGTTCTAAAATGTTTCATGTAGAATAAAAGTGAAATCATAAGAATGGCTGCTGGAGATGGAAATTAAAATTAAGGTGGAGGCCCTGAGAGTTGTCCTAGATCCTGTGCTGTCCACCTCTGAGTTAATGTAACATGTGGTCTTAAAACAGGTTCCACCACATCTTAAAATGGGTGACTTAATTACTGCCACGGTTCTTGATGCCAGGCCGGACCCCTTCCTGTATCCCTGACTTGTGTGCCAGTGGATAGTCACAGGTGAATACTGGCACAGGCCTCTGCCACAGAAACTGCTGCCAGGACTCGGGTTATATTAGGACAGTCCTAAAGCCAGTGGGGGTTACTTACTTACAATTGAGAGAAACACAAAACCTCAGGGGTTCACCAAGCAGTCTCCTAAAAATCAGATGGGGAATTTTTGTAATAAAAATGTTACATGATATTTATGCCTGTTGTCTCTACCTGCTGTAATCCAGTCCACCAGCTTTCTTTCCTCAAACTATGTTTATGGACTTTGAAAATGAGTCATCTTTCAGTTTATGTAGGATTAAGAAATTTTCCCCTCCTTCCCCATTATCCAGATAAATGATATCCACTCTAGCTGTCCTGCCTACTCAGAGCTGCCAAGCACATTTATCTTCCCTAATCTTCTTTTCTAGGATCCATGCTGACTCCCCTTAAGCAATTACATATATCTAAATGTTCTGTGTGCATAATTGCTCTCCATGCATTTTCTGCTGCTGAGATCAGATTTACAAGCCCAGAGTGTTCTCAATCTTCTTCTAGTCCTTCTGCTTCTATTAGACACTCACTGGTGCCTAATGCTGTGCTTTGTCCTGTAATAAAGTATCAGTAAAATACACACTTTAGAAAGAAAAAGTCAAAATAGCCACCATTAAGACTCAAGAAGGGAAACATTTTAAGTTGTTTCTCTGATCTCACCCAGCCTAGAGTCCTTTTCTTTCCTATAACTCTTCTTACTTCCCTGGCCAGGGAGAAGCCTGAGGGGCTGCCCAGGGCCACAGCCTGTCCCAGCTGACAGGGAGAAGGGCCTGGCAGTGACCACAGTCAGATTTGGGGCAAAGGCCCAGGGAGTTTTCCCATGGCTCTTCCCCACTGCTCCTCTCCTGGCAGCCCCGTCCTAGAGCTGAGCCCACGCCGCAGCCAAGCCCAGACCCAGGGAAAAGGGGCTGCAGGGCCAGTGCCCCCTCAGGGCCCTGACATCTCTCTGCAGAGTACCCTGGTGATCCTAATCATGTCTCTGAGCCTTTCACTCCACTCTTAGAAACATGACCTTGCGTTTTTTCATATCTATTCAGTATGTGTTCTGTTTCCTATATTGCCCCTTACAGTCATTTCCATACTCTCAGCTGTCTGTGTTGTATCTCCTCCCACTGGGAGTCCTCTTCAAAAATCAAACAAGAAGGAGGCCAATCATAACATGACATCTCTAACTAAAATAGAAATAAAAGAAAACTTGGATACAAAGGGTGATATTTTGCTGAACTTCCATTCAACTCCACCTGTATTGCTCCAAAGAGAGAAGGAAATAAGAGTCCTCTGCTGTGTCTTGGGAGAGGCCCAGAGCCAGTGTTTTCATAGTTCCCTTCCTTTTGTCTGGACTTGCTGTTTCTCAATCTTTCTCTTCTTTACCTCTGCATTAGTTTAACATTAACCTCCAAAAGTGAATCCTCTAGATCTGTGGGATATGCAGGTACCTACAGAAGTGCCCCCGTGTCATGGTCGGCTGAATGAGGTTTCTAGAAGCTGAAGAAGCTGTACGTTTCTCCTGATAAACAAACTAGAGCAGTTCTCAGCAGGAAGGAATAGGACATTGTGCAAAACTCCCCACTTAATTGCACAGAAGATAATGAGGAGAGGGGATATCAAAAGCACAACTAAAGGTTCAAACTAGTATTGTGCATCCAGTTGGCATGGACTGGATATGTAATATTCCTTTTGTGCTTTTAGAAGTCAGGTTGAAGTGAACAGTACTCTTAGGGAGTGTGCAGGCCTCGTGTAGGCTGAGACAAGCACTACTGCTGCAGAGTGGTTCCAGACACTGAGTGATGGAGGTTTGCTCTTACAGTATTTACATCTTGTTTGCATGAAAAGATAAGATTAATATTACACATTTTAGTATTTTAGTTACTGAGTTAAGCATATCTTCATTTAAACTAATGTATTTGTTTCCAGAGGGAGAACTTTAGTTTATGGGTAGTGGTTGTCTTGTACTTTCAGTGTGTCTCTATGATTTTTTTTTCTTCCAGAATTTGTTGCCTTTGTGTATCACTGTCATTATTGTGTACATGGTTGCATTTTTGTTGGAGCTAGCTATCCACTAAAGCCTTGAAACAGTCATGCACAGACTTGGTCCCTGTTTCTTCTTCCTTTAGCTAATTGCCCCCCAGGACATCTGATGCTCTATGTCCTCAGGGAGAAAATCGGAAGCTACTTCACCTGTGAGAACCAAGCAGCTTTTCATAGTGCCTCTTTGATATTCACACACCTGGGAGGGATAAAAAACACTGCTGCTGTCACCCATTGGGCTGTGTTCCTGTGTTGCCCATTCTTGCAAGAAACAGTAAAACTCTTGCAAGACCAATGACTTACAATTTAGATTAACTACTTTGAGAAAATATACAGAATATCACACAGAGGAATAAGTTCTGCTTTCATTTGGACCTTTCTCCTATTCACAAACTCTTCCCTTCCTGCCATCTTCATTTGCAAACTGAATTTGGGCAAAATAAAGCCTCTTTGTATACAAGGGCATGTTGGTTAATTTTCAGTTCTTTAGACCTACACTCATTTTTTGAACCTCCACTGTTGCAAAGCATTTTCTGCACAAAATACTACTCTTCCCACTCCCGCTAGAATATTGAAATATATAATTCATCTTGACCTTGTGCTTTGTCAGCTTTTAATACTTCTAATTGACCATCAGCTCCAGCATAATCATAAAACCTTTTAACATCTCACTTACTCCAGTTTCCAAAATTGACCTTCTCCAGCCTTTCTCATGAATAATGGGCCAAATAAATTCACTTAGACTACTGCCAGTGTCTGTTCCCCTGTTTAGAGCTATCTGAATGGCAGCCTTGCCCTTGAGCATGACAACTGCTCCTCACAATTTGGTGCCATCTGCAGACTTGCTGAGCCAGCATTCCATCCCCTCTCCCAGGTCATGGATTCATCCCATTTGTTTCTTTCAGCTGTTAAAGAGAAGGACTCAATTTTCTTCACAGTAGAAATGGTGCAGTTGGCATTGTCCTTCTAATATTTGTCTCAGGTGTTTGACCTAGAGATGAGTTCTTTAGAGTTGTTGTTGAACTAATTGAACTTATATAGGATATCTGTGCTACCTCTTTATATTTCCTGGGTCAACAGAACTAACTGGCTAGGACTGGTATACAAATCCAAGCTTCTTTTTTAATGGAATCCTTAATGTTGGCTCCTTTTAAGCCTTTTTTTCTGTACTTTATTTGTCCAGCCATCATTCAGGACTTTCAAAAGTACTGTCTGATTTACCTATATTCTAATGACTCAGAATTTGCAAGACACTTGGTATTAGATGATGATCAGTAATTCTGAAAATCAGACTTTTTGCTTGTTGAGTTAAAAATAAAAATACACCAGCTGAATCAACTGGCAAGACAGGCAAGAACAGAACCTGGTATTTGAAATTGTTAAGTACCGGGTTGTTTTGGAAACTTCCCACAAGACA
Organism: Daphoenositta chrysoptera; assembly: GCA_013397915.1. Taxonomy (NCBI): domain Eukaryota; kingdom Metazoa; phylum Chordata; class Aves; order Passeriformes; genus Daphoenositta; species Daphoenositta chrysoptera. The sequence continues at coordinate 517,273 of VZRO01007446.1, read as the reverse complement.
GTGGCAACAAGCACAGGCAGCTGTGTACCAAACATATTAGGCAAATACAGCATATATCCATAAAAGGAGGATCAGAAACTTCAAGCAATTAAAATTCCTACTGATGACTAAAAAAGATTTGTGTGCTGGAGTGCTGGTACAAGGAGGAAGAGCATAGCAGAGGGGAGAAAATGTTTTTATGTATAACCAGGGGTTAAAAGTACATCAGCCCCAAAATTTCAAAGCTTTCCCTGGATGTATTTCTGGAAGTTGGCATCCTGGAGGACTCAGAGCCTGTTCCCACAACTGCTGACCACGCAGGCTGCTCCCTTTGCTCAAACAGCAGAGTCATGGCTGTTGGTCCAAGAGGACTTTTTCCCATGCAGTGTTCCTTTAATGTCTCTGCTTGACTACTGGTCACTGTGAGCAATTAGCTTTCCCAGATTTCCTTAAAGTAAAAACGACAGACTGTTTTAGCCCCTCCTTTGCCTTCTACCAACACAGCAGCCCCATAAAATGCAGTGTAAGCCCTATTTGCACACATTCTTACTTGTACAGCATTGTCACTGGGGCTGGGGTAGGAGCAGTGGCTTTGGAGATCTCACCAGATCCATCCCCTGTGATTGCCCTCACTGCCATCCCCAGTTCCTCGACTGCAATGAAAAGGTTTGGAACTTCACTGCTGCACTCTTTGATACCGATTTGAATTACAGTATCCCCAACAGAGTACTATCAAAACTTAAAAATACATGGAAGTCCATAATCTGTATCCTTATTCACCTCTCATCAAGGTACTCCCAAGTACTGATGCTTAGAAGTTTTATCCTGTACTTAAATGTAAGCATGGTAAGGAACCCTACTGAAATCAGTGGAACATTAAGCACTGAGAGAAATCTTTTCTGTAATAGTTTTCTTAATGTAATTCCTAATCCCTGCTGTCTACACACTTTTTCTTTTTCCATAGCTATTAATGACATTTTTTCATGCTGGCAAATGTCCTATGACATTACACAACAGTCATTATTTTGGAAGCCAGTGTCACTGAACAGCCAATCCTCCTCACGAGCCCCTTTTTAAGGTTATAAAGAAGCCATTTCAGACAGAAGCCTCACTTCTCTGAGGTTTTAATTAACTACTAATTCAGGCAAGTAACTGAATAAAGTTGTTACAAAGTAAACAAGCAGCACTGCAAAGCCACAATTTCCCTGAGCTCAAAGCTGCAACTCAGGGATCCTCAAGACAGTGCTAAGCTTACCATTCAGTTTATCTCTGAAGTCCAAAATCTCATCAAAACCAGTGAATACTGTAGGAGGCTATATATTTCTATCTTGTTATACAGTTCATTTAAGTTCCTGTTATACTGTAATCACTAGATGCACAAGCAGTTTCCTACGTGAGTGACTGGTTGTAAAGACAACACATGAAGCAAATAGCTTAAATAAAGATGTGCCACTTAAAAGAACATCCAGTTTCAATTTATAATTAGAGTATGTAGGAACAGAATGGTTAAAAACTTGAATTATTTGTGTCATTAGTGAGTTAATGTAAAACAGCCTTATGAAACTTAGGGCAGAAATGACTGACACCATTTGAGATTAAGTTACCTGCTCTGCCGTGTGCCCCACAGGCACAGGTCACAGCTCTGCAGGTACACCCGGGTGCTCTGGAGCAGGAGTTGTTCCCCTGCTGCTGTCATGCTCTCCACAAGCAGGTGGTTCCTGAGCCTCCTGGAGAGATGTGCAGTCCCTTCAGACACATATTGGGCAGAGAGTGTGAGGGGTGCCAGTGGGGGAATCCTCCTTAGCAGACTTATTTCTCATTGTATTAATCACTGAAAAATTGCTTTCAGCCAACTGTCCTAATTGCCATACCTGTATTTGCCTCCGTGGCAGAACACACCTGAATTCAATGTGCTGAGATAAAGGCTTATGTCTGTATGTGATGTTATAGGAGGGTGATGTCAGGCAAGGCTGACTGAATTATTTCAGCTGTTTCTTAAGAACTTCAGCACACCGAAAAACTTCATCCCGAGGAATTATTTTTTAATTAAGCTTTTCTTCACAGATTCAGTTGCAGCCCCTGTAATTCACAACAGCCTTGAAACGCCTCTTTCTCCAAGGCCCATGGTGGGTGTGGGAGGGACAAGCTCCTGGTCCAGCTGCCCCCTAAGCCAGCTGTGACTTGGCACATCAGTGCCTTACTTTGGAGTGGACTGCAGCCCAGCTGCAGCCCAGGGATGTGAGGGCAGAATGTCCTCCCTTTTTGATCAAGGATGCAGCATGTGGTGCACTTTGCTTCTGCCTTTCTTCAGCTGTAGTAACTTAGTGTGCAACTGCCAGGTGCACTGAGCACTTGGCCAGATCCTCTTCCAGACCACAGATGGAAAAAATGCCAAAATGCCATTTTGTGACTTAGAATTCTCGTTGTGTGATGAGAAATGTCACCAACTTCTGTCAACCTGCTTTTATTTGAAATCTACTGCATGACATAGAGTAGGAAGTGAGAGCCACTAAAAGACTGGTTTGAGCTGAAGTTAGGTTTTCCTAGAGATTTTAATGTAAATTTCCAAAAATGTGTCTCTTAATAACTAAAAGGATTTTGAGCATCACCTGATTTTCCAGTTTCACTTTTACCTCATAAACCATGTATCCCAGAGTACTAAAGCAAAGTGGACATGTAGAGCTGTGACCATTTTTTCAGTTTTTACAGAGCAAATATTAAAGTTTGGAATTTAAGAGAATCCAGCACTCTAGAATCCAGGTATATCAGTTAATACATTTACTTTTTTCTTTTTTAATTTCTTTGCAAAATCCTTAGCAAATTGGGAATTTGCTTACTAGCAAATTGGAAATTTAGAATGCAAGGAGGCAGTTTAAACCTTAAAAGCAAAAACAAACAAAAACCGCAAAACAGCCAAAAACTGGCAACAATTTGTTTTATAAATCTAACAGGCTTCGAAGTCCAGCTCTGTGTAAAAGTCCTTGGAGATTACATTACTGGCACTTCCAGAGTTTCTACTGACAAGCAAACACTTCTTACACTTGTGCTTCCCTAAACAACCAAGAAATTTCCTTAAATGACTCACTCGTGGTTGCAAAGAACAACAAAAGTCAGAGGGTCTGCAAAAACTTACAAGGTTTTATTAGTGACTTACACACTTGGCATGGAAACTGATACCAGTTAACCCCTGGCCTTCTATACAAGCTCATGGCAGGGGGTTTTACATAACGGAGAAGGGTGAAAGGGAAGAGAGAGAGGAAGAGATGAATTAAAGAAGGGGAGAGGCAGAAGGAGAGATCACCAGTGCTGGCTCCAGCGCTGATCCAGCTGATGGGGTGCCCAGGGTCCTGGGCTTGGTGGGGGTGCCTTTCTCTAGGTAAGTTTTCCCTGCCCTGGAGATGAGTTTATCACTTTCTATGCAAATTAGTTATCATGCAGTCCCTTCTTCTAGACCTTTCTGGAAATGAGTCAGAAAGCTTTGGGGTCTTTTCAAAAAATGTATGCCCGTTTCTGGACCACATTCCTGTGCTTGTGCTGTATGTGTTGTGCCTATGTCCAGCAGCCAGAACAAGGATGTGTGTCCCAGGAAAGTGCTGCCCAACCCACCCCTGTATGGCCCCTTCACAGACACCGACAGTCCCTGGCTGGCTCTGCAGCCACCTGGCTGCTGCTGTTTGGGACACACATCAGCCCCTTCTCTGCTGGGCTTCTACAGCATCGTTGCAGCCTGAACAGAAAATGAGACTTTAAAACCAGTGACTTTTCTTCCTCTATGCCCACTGCTGACAGATAGCAATGAATAAATGAATATAAGCCTCCAGTAACCCTCAGATGAGGGCTCAAGCAGGAGTGTGTATTGCCATACTTCCACAACCACTAACCTGGCAGAGGCACTGCTCCTGTAAAAAGAGGCCACTCTTTCCTCCCAACACCAAGACTGTATCTCATGCAATCAAAATGGTTTTGACCCTTAAAGTTTCCTGGGCCCTTGTTGATGAACACAAACGCCTCCAGTGTCACAGAGGCAGAAACAAAGCCAGAGGCAAAAAGGGAAGAGTATGACAAGTTCTTTCAACAGCAACGTATCTTTAAAGGAATTGGAAAATGACAGTGTTAGTTCCACTGCTTCTTGCAGTATTTATAGGTGCTGTCTTAGATTTTTATAACCAAAGGAGAGAAATGTCATCCAAGGTGTCTGTCCAGTAGCAAAGTGCCTCAAGACTGCAGTCTCCAAGGGGGATGCTGAGATGCTGAGGACATGGATCCCCTCTGACAGGCTGTAACTGGACAGTGGGACTTAATTGCTCAGTGGGGGGAAAAAAGTTCAAATATTTCAATTTTGTCCTCCCAGTAAAATGCCCAACTCATCTCAGTTAAGACCTTTACCTTTGGGAGAAAAGCCATCCTTTTTTCCTTCCTGGTCAAACTGCTCCCTGCAAGGGGAAGGGACATAGAACTTTCCTGATCCAGCCCTGAGGCCCAGGACGTTACAGGCTCGTATTTTCAACACCTGCTGTATCTTTTGTGTGTACATTTATCACATCTCCAAGGCAGTGACACTGACAGAGAAACTAATCCAACCTAATCTAACTCTGGAAATAAGTATTGAATTAAAGAGGGAAAAAACCACAACACTGAAAGGGCACAGAGATTTCAAGAAGAATTGCAAACATTTATGATTCAGATAAACAAACCCTGATGGTAAAGAAAGAATCAACGACTGTTTCTCATGCTGGCACTATATATTTATTGGCATTTTGGAGATAGGTTACCATGTGTGTATCAGGGCTTCAGACTAAAAACAAATTTGGATTATGAATGCATTGCATATACCAGTTGAAATGAAATGACTGAATGTAAAGCTGACCCTTACAAGACTTTCAATTGGTCTATTTTTGTCTGTATCTCCCCTATACACTTTAAAAAAAAAATTAAATCTGAACATCTTTCTCTTCCCCTTCATTTCAGCCTTAGAAGAATAAATGACCATCCAATTGCACCTTTTACTAGCTTTACTAATAATCTGCTAGCAATATCAGAACATTTATATCGCTGATTCTACAGCTTCAAAAGGAAGCAAAGCTAACAATGTTCTTGCTCCACATTATCTGGCTACTGAGTCCAGCTTGAAAGACTAGATTTAAGCAGACTAAGACTGTCTTATATTAGACTATTGCAATTCCATTATTATGCTGCAAACGTTCACCCCACACCCTGCTGTTCCAGAACAAGCTGCAGCAGTGCCAGGTCCCCCAGTCTGTGCAAAAGCCGCGGCAGTGCTACAAATTCTTCAACACCTTTCCTCTCCATCTCCCATGTACTAACAAACCTCTTCCACTAATTTAACCAGCTGGAAATGCTGTCCCCAAAAAGGAAAAGATGAAGATAATTTGTGCTTTCATACAAAACAGAAACAACCACCCAGTCCAAAAAAAAAAAAAAAATTTTAAAAATCCTCCAATTCCAATTCCCCACCCAAAAAAACCCCAGGTCAAAACTATTGGTTGCCCATCGTCCCCACCCTCCCCTAGATTTTATAAGTCACCATGAAAACAAATGCATACAACTTACTGTACAAATACAAAGCTGCAGGCATTAAATTTACAGAACATTCTGAAAATATTTCAAGCATAAAAAGTACACTTGATAATTGCAAAAATAAAGTTTCACTTTTTTAAAAAACATTTTGATCAGAGCTCAAGCAAAACAAACATTTAAGGATTCCTACTTCAATTCCTACTTCAGCTTAACTCCGTAAGAACATCACCTTCAGAAGTTAAAAACAAAAACCTCAGAGTTTTGGCAATAAAGTAACTGACCATGTCTTTTAATGAAGAGAAATGGTATATACAACAATGGCACAGACCTTAAGCATCAACAACATATTTCAGCCAAAAGTAAGTCAGCAAGTGATCTGAGTCATTCTTAGCATCACTCAGTACTGATTACTAAGAACCTCAATCCACCACGAACAGATATTAAGTTAGACTGGTACAAATGGAAGGAAAAATCCATGACATCAAATAGGCTCAGTTTTTGTCACTGAACTTTTTTTAGGCTAAATTTCACTAGTGCAAGACCATTTGTTTACCCAATTAAATGAAAGCTCATAAATGTCACAATTTAAGAACACTCATACAAAACTATTTTTTCTTTTAAAAAAGTGCCACATACCATACTTTACTAAAAAAGTTACAAACTAATGGAAGACTGTCTGTCTCCATCTCTTGTCAACAAGGAAAGGCCAAAGTGATTCTCTGATCCCAGCTCGAAATGGTGTTCTCTGACCTATCCCAAGCATCTCCAACTTGGAGCAGTCCAGCTGAGCATTCTTCGGACGAGGAGCACCCACAACTGGACTGTCAGTAATCTGAAAACAGAAACAGAAGGTAAAATAAACCCCACACCAGTAAGTAATGAGAAGAGACAGAAAAATACTTGTATACATACATTAGAACTTTTTCTTCACAGCTTTCTATATAGGTATGTTTCCCTCCTCCCTTCCAACTATTTTTTTTTTGGTTGGGATTTTTTTGTTATTTGCTTGTTTTGTAGTTAACTTTATTTCACCCTGTCAGGCCATGTGAAGTGTCTTAAGGCAAATTTTTCTTACTTGATTACTGCTACTATGTGTGGTTTTCTACATTTTATTTGTATTTTCACTCTATGATTACTGTCACAAGGTAAGGAATGCTCCAGAATGTTAATGGAACCACATCTTGATCAATATACTTGAAGAGAAATAGAGTCGGGCAGAAAAAATTCAGACTAAGTGTTCTCCATTGTTTTTCTTGCCATCTTCCAAATCACATTTCAGTTCCAGTGTTCACCAATTCTGAATCCTTGGAATTTATTTTGTACATAGATAACATCTTACTGACATGTTGTATTCCCATGACATTATCAGTGTGTCTTTAAGAGTAGTCTCAAGTGTCAAAAAAACTGCATGACAAGTGTTTTAAGCAAAGCAAAAATAATTTGTAGTTCTTAAGTGCATGTATTCAGAATAAATCTGGACATTGCATGGCTTTTACAGAGTCCTACCTTCACGTTAATGTTCTATCAATCTGTAACCAAAAAGTATGGATTTGCTTGTGACTCAATGGAACTGTTCTACAGAAATACCATTACACTTCAGACCAGGAAACTGGTGACTGTATTCAGTTCCTAATCCAGCACGTCACAGAGCTGTTGTTTTCCTGAGCTTGATACCAGCCAGCCCCCTCAGCAACAGAGCTGCTGTGCTGGACATGCACAGCCCATCCTGAAGGGAAAGCTCACTTGTACAGCCAGCTGGAGAGCTGCTGTTTGCCATGATCAGGCACATCTGTCTGCCTACAGGTCCAGCAACACGTCACTTACTGGTCTCAAGTGGCTGCTGGGAAGGTTGAAAGCATCTGCAATTGCACAGGCCATCTCATACTTAGTCATCTGTTCATTGCCAGACCAGTGAAATGTTCCTTTTATTGACGGGTCCTAGAGAAGAAAGAGGAAACACAGATGAGAGGAAGCAGCCAGCTGGCCCTCAGGCTAATGCCTGAGCAAGAACTCTGCAGAAATATCATCAGCGAGGCCCCATCCTGAAAGGCACCTTACAGCACTTCAGTGCTGTTCTAGAAACATCTGTACCCTTTCAGAGAACACCCGACCAGGGGCTGAGACTGGAAAGTCGAGTCACTTCTGTTTGACCTGACTTTTCACAAACAGCTTATGTTCTGTAGAATGAAGAGGAGGGAAAGAGCTGCCCACCAACCAAGCAAGGTCAAAGAGCTGGGGAGGAGGAACTCAGCTGTTCTTTGCTGTTCACTTACTTAAAAACAAAGGCAAAAAAAATAGTAATGTAAAGATGCTGTAGTATTACAGCCAGTTCTTTCCTCCCTCGCAGCATTCCAGAAATGCAAATAATCCAGGTGATGTGCAGTTCTCAGCTGTTCAGAAGCAAAGTTGAGAACTCAAACTGTTTTCACCTTGCAGAGGCTCATTTCTTGCCATTCTTACCAGCATTCTCTTCTCTGCTAGTTGTCTGCAAACAGCTGCTACATCCTTGACATTGGTAGGAAATCTCTGTTGCCAGTGGTCCATGTTGGCAGATTTATTACTGAACTGCACTTTATCAAACATAACCGTCACAGCACTTTCCTCCAGCCTTTCCACCTCTCCATATAAGACAGGAATCCTAAGTACTGCAGTTTCTAAAAGAAAGAATATTTTAGATCATGGGTGGGTACAAATGCTGCAGCATAATCCAAAAAGTGGTTTGGAAGTGTTAAGAAACATGTTGATTATACTAAGCATCTACAAATCACAAATAAAATGCAAGTAGTATATTGGCTCTCAGAATATAATTTTAATTTATATCAAAACCAGTTTATAAACGCTAAGATTATATGCATTTATTTTCATTTATGCCATTGATTCCCAGAAAGTTAACAAGCTTTCATTAGCAGCATAAAAATGCCTGTTTGGGTTAGAACAAAAATTTAAAAAATTAAAAAACCCGACTGCTCTGTGCAGTTACTCCAGCACTCCCCATCCTCACTGGGTAAGAGCAAGGAGAAAAATTCCCACCAATCACAAGTCATCGTATTCAGGCATCAATTACAAAGATTTTTCACCCATCATGCAGAAGCCTCCTGTATAAAGGAGGATATTATTTACCCGAAAAAAAGACATGAACCTTGAAATAAATAAAAAGCTTGACAAAAAAGGAATAGGTTCACAGAACACAATAGTAAATAATGTTAGGTTCCAGGAAAGTGATTTGAGAAATTAAATTGACAAAATGCAAAGAGAAGCATATTTCATGATGGAATACATCATACTAATCTATCTCTGCCATGAAGACTCGAAAAGCCTCTGAGGAGAAATCCAAGGCTACGAAAAATTACTTAAAAGTAATAGATAGTTTTGCTGAAAGAGAAAACAAAAAAATCAGACCTGAAATTAGAAGCTGAAGTCATCAAAACATTGCCATTCTTAATATATTTGGAGGAAAATGCTATGGCTATTGGAGAGACAAACAGAAAAAGCTAACACAAAAATTGTTCTCACAGAAAAGTAAACCAGAATAAGTACTTAGACAGGAAAAACAAAAAGAAAACCCAACATGACACTGATTGCCTGCTGCTCTAGAAGCAGTTATTTGGTCACTCAGCAGATATGTTCTTCTTCTCTTTAAATACTGGTTGAAACATCTCTTTTTCAATTGCTTTAGAAGTATTCATTCTTTGAGAAGACAACTGCCTTCCTGTTGTTCCCAGCTCTCTGGGACGTGGAGAGGATCAGCCTCACGACTATCAGCTCTGAGGACCTCCTGACACTTTGTAGTTTTATAAGCATGACTATACATATATATATTTATAACCATGTATCCCCTTCTAACCAACGTAAAGTATCTTTTTAAAAAAATTGTTAAACCCACTTACTGGAGATTTTTGTATTGTACAACAGAAATGGACAGGGCAGTTCTTCACACAACTACAGATTTGACCAACAGAATTCTACCTACACCATATCAGCAAATTACTGGTTGGAACACGACTAGATGGAAAATACTTGTATTTGTATGAATCGAGAGAACTCATATTTTCAAACACTTTACTCAGCACCACCTCAACACTACTCCTGCCAATAATACCACTGCTGCAACCCAGTGCTGCCTGGCAGATCCTGCTCCAAAAGGTTATGGAACCAAGCTGCAGTGTTGACTTGGGGGAAGGGTTCTAACAAGATACCCATGTGTACTTGGATTTGTAAAGTCTTACCTTCATTACCAATCTAGAGAAGGGAGCAAACAGCATCACAATCAAATGCAGAGATGGTATTTAATCTAGAGGTTGAGTGAATAACTTATCATTTAAATTTATTTTTACTTAAATAAGACTTTTCCTATCAAAATGGTTTTTTACAAAGTTTTTTTCTTACTAGTAATGACAAATCCATCATACATAGCATATATTTACTTACTGGAAAATCACACTAATTTAGCAATAGCTTGGTTCTATGGTTGGGAAGCACAGAGCCACAGTGTCAGTATCATACTGACATATCAGAAGTCTCTTCTGCATGTGTACTGCGACTATTTTCTTCAGATTTTTTGATAAAATACAAGTGCTTCTTTCCTTATAATCTGTGACTGGACACTGACAGTGCACTAACTAGAAACAGCCAAATCTCTCTTTTATACAAGAAATAAATCTTAAATTAAAGGGAACATGCTCTTTTCCCTTTAGTAGAATTTTGAAAATTATGTTTGTATATTTTGAGTGCCATATTTTCATTATGAAAAGACTTAAACAAATTTTAAAAACCCTGTAGTTTAAAACCATAAATACGTTATTAACCCTTTAGAACGTGTCACAAGCAGGAATCTGACGTGTGCAGGTGAGTAAAACCAAAATGGGTGGCCTGTTGGCATTATGAGCAAAACTCAGAGTAACAAGATTCCATGTTGATTTGAGCTGTATTATTACTGAATCACAAGTCTGGTTTTCCCTTTAAGTAAACATACATTGAGAACACTTGCAATGCATCCCCCTAAATAACTGTAGCTATATATTGAGTAAAGTATTTTATTCTTCCTTAGGAACAGCAGATTCACAATAGACAAAGGCTTGTGAGTGTCCATCAGGGAGAGACAAATAACATGAATAAAGATCGGAACAAGTAAGAAATAAAAGCTTTAGTCAAGACATAAGCAAGAGGAATTGCTCATGAGCAAGGAGAGCAACTCCTAATCACATTCTTCTCTGAAAATCGTTTCCATGGTTTTTCTACTTCACCAACTTAAGAGTCTACTAAGCTAATATAGAACCGAGTAAAAATAGAAAGCCTGTGTTAAAAATGGTTGAGTGTCTTACCTTCATTGTTTTCCAGAACTGCCTTTTCACCCTCCAGTTTGGTTTTACCATATAAATTTAGGGGATTTGGTACATCAGTCTCTTTATAAGGAGGGCTTGTTCCATCAAATACATAGTCGGTACTAATGTAGATCAGAAATGCTCCAACTCCAGCTAGGGAGAAAATGTTTATAGATAGTTTACATTAATTCATGCCTTCTTTGAAATCCCAACAGACCCTTAAACCAATCTCCCAAGGATCTCATCTACCATCCACATTCATTCCTGCTGCTGTGTCTGTCCTCTGATCCTTCACAGAGTTGTGCACGCTACTCTTATGGAAAACAGATCCACAGCACACTGATGGCAGAAGTGACATTCACACTGGTACTATCTGTATTGATGTCCCTGTATGAATAGATGCAGGATTTTAACAAGACACCACATCCATGAGATGGTCTCCTTACCTGCCTCTTTTGCTAAGTTCGCTGAAGCAGCCACATTGAGCTGAGAAGCAGCATCTGGTTGACTTTCTACAATATCTGGCCTTCTCTCAGCAGCACAGTGCACTATAACATGAGGCTGGAAATTAAAGACTAATTTTAAACAACCAACATGTCAAGAGATGGCAGTTACACTCTAGTGATGACACCCCTCAGGCAAAACTAAGTTATAAAAATAGCATTGTTATTTTTAATTACAGCATTCTGAGGAACACCTTTTCCTTAGCATTTTTTTACAATACAACCACGCAGTTTCAAGATACCAAAAACATTTATCATTAATTGTGCAATTATGGTCTTCAGTAGCTTCAATTTTACAGCAAGTTTGAAGTTCTGGGGATTTTTTTCTTTTTAACTCTGTATAGTAAAATATAAATTAATATATCTCTCACACACTCAAGGGTTCTAAAAATTTTTAGATAAGCTATTTACATAGCTTATTTGACATCTGCAGATTATTAAGATGACATTTAAGATTATTTTATAGAATGGTCCCCTGTGTAATGCATTTCAGGTTTTATATATACCTCTTGGCACTTAGACTGAAAAAGCAGTGAACACTGCACACTACACCGAGTTACTGCCGCGGTGTTCAACTACTCCTCCACTTCCCCAGAACGGGATACTGACACGATAACTCACGGGTATCTGTTCCTTTCCTCTCCGGGGCGCTGGCACGTACCGCCGTGCCTGCAGCCTGCCCGGGGTGAGCACAGCGAAGCCAGAGCCGTCTGCAGCTACAGCAAAGCTCTGCTCTGGGCGGGGCAGAGCAGGCAGAAGAGGCAGCAGAGCTCTGCCAAAGCCCCGGCCCCTCAGCCCCAGCCCCCAGCAGCGCTGTCTGCTGACTGCTGGACACATGAAGGACCCCTTCCATCCGCTTTAGCCTCCAGAAACCTACCTGAAAACCATGGACAATGTCATGAACGGCAATGGAGTCCAGAAGGTTAATCTGTTCAAATCTGGGCTGAGCTCTCCTGTACCCGCAGCCAACTGCATTCCAATTATTTTCATTGAATTCTTTAAACACAGCTCTGCCAAGAAGTCCCGTAGCACCAGTGATCAAAACTCGCCTGCTGGGAATGTCAACATCTTCCTAGGGAAATGACAACAGGAAAAGTTTTGTTTCTACTGTAATTTTTTACTGTTTTTACTTTAAAAGTATGCAAGGCTACAGTCGGAGACTACTGTATTAAAAAAGCTTTTCCTGAGTCTTTTGGAGTGTCTCATGGAACACCAACATCTGGGAGCACCAATACTGGAGCCACTCAACTATTTAAACATATATTCAAAGATAATGAAAGCAAAACTTCAGTGAGAAACTCATTTACTTCTACAAGCAATCCAAACCACTAGGGAAGACAGAATTTTAAGTTCATTCACAAGCTGATAACATAGTGCAATCTGAAAGGAGGGAAATAACTTCTTTAGAAAATGGACCCAAATGATGTGACATTTAGGGTCCAAATCCTACAAGAAATGATTCTGGATAGACTGTGCCTATTAAAACCTGCAGCAATACAATATAACTTATTGTAATTAACGACTTGATTTTTATTATTAAATGGAAAGGTAATTCATTGTTATTCAACACAATAGTCTAATAGTAAGTAAAACCAAGATATGGATCTCTTGTCAGTTTTACAAAACGCATCTGGAAGTGATTTGACAATTTCAGCTCTCAATCTATACCACAGACTAAAGCTGTACTTCAGCTGCTGCACATTTTGGTACTTGGGACAGTTGTGAAGATCAGCACACAGGAAATTCATCCCAACTCTCACTAGAAGATCAAGTTTTTAAGACAGCAAACACAAGATCCATGTCTGTCTCTGCAATCTTTATCTTCCTTTAAGGCTTTCCTTCTGCATCTGCCATGAATAAACCAAAAAACTGCCTGCTAAAAATAAAAATCAAACCATATCTTTACCATGCCTGTACAGAAAAAAACTGTGGGTATGCAGAACCCATAAATCTTCGATTTTCTGACCACTTTACATACAAGGACAATTTGTGACAAATTATCATAATTCTAAACATCATAGAATGCTTTCTGCTCTGCAATCTCAATAGCCTAGTAACTCCAAGCATCACAGCAGACTGCTACTCTTTGATTGCAGCACAGGAAGCCACAGCAATCACTTCAAAATTACTTTCTTTCACCCTTGAAGTTACAGAGCTTTTGTTCCATAAGGGTATATGCAGAGGGGCACGATGGAAACAGCCTACCCCAAAACAATTGTTTCAAGTTCCCTGCACAGTCCATGCATTTTTCTCAACTCTAAACCTCCAGATGAAGGCTGACTTATTCCCATCAGTACTGGATGAAAATTAATAATTTACATCTGAACAGTTGCCAGAAAATGACAGACTGCAGCAAACGATGTTTCAAAAAGTTACTTTTATCCTTAAATTCTACCTGAGAACACAAGCTGATTTACCATTTTTAAGACTACCCAGGCTCCTCTGAACAGCACAAGCAAGAACATGCAACTACTATTTTCTTCTGTACTTCTTTTCTTAGCAAAGTCTGCAGAGTGTCACAGGACCTATGGTCAGGGCTTCTACAGCCAGAGGTGCCCGCTAATAAACATCCAACACGTGCTGCAGAACAGAGTCAAAAGGTTCTCTGAAAACATCACTGAGTATCTTCAGGAAGTAGAAAGTGACCAACACAAAACCAAGTGTCATCTGCAAAATCTGTCGTTTTTAAGCCTCATTCATCTAAGTTTGTTTATTCTACGTATCATAAAGAGGACGTTACATCAGCAGCACAGCTTGAACTGGACACAAACACAGCCTTCACCAAGCACAGCTTGCATGCTATTGCTGTTATCTGCAAGACTAATTGATTCCACTCACTTGTTTCTGAAAGAGCAAGACAAATGATAGATGTTTCTCATAAATCCAACACTGACTAATTACCAGTTTGAACCTCTTCTTGCCAGAAGTTTTAACAATCTGGTGATACAAAACCTGCACAGATGAACTCTTTCCCTGTGTGCTGCCTTGCTCCTTCACAGGACATCACCCAGCTGCAGCAGCACTTCTGTGGTCTATTAACACTACTGAAACATGTGATTTTGAGCTTTATAATGAACCATCCAATTGAATGTTATCTGATATCCATATTAACCAAGAATAACAAAATGTATTGTGTTTAGAAGTCTCATTCACATAGAAATAAACAAGCCACAGCAGTATCAGATTAAAAAACAGCATTTACGAGAGACCAGATCACTTTGTAGACACTACTGAAATATAAAATCACAGTATAATTTATAAAAAGAGCAAAACAAAATGCAGTTCAAGTTGAAAACCAGAAACAAGTACTTATAAAGTTTTTCATAAAGCCTTTCAAGGCTTTTTATTTTTATTTAGAAAATCATGATGAACTCAAACCACCAATTTTAAGGAATGGCCACTAAAACTCGGAAGCTACTGGTGTAACAGATTTGCAACGCAATACGATGAGATACAGGTCACCCCAGGGAAGGGCAGGTGAGACTGAGCTCTCTCCGTTCTGACATCCCCTGCGGCCACAGAAAGCAACAGGCAACCCCCGGGGCTTTCCAAAGGCTGGGAATGACAGGTGAACCTACGTTCGCGCTGCCAGAAGTCGTTCTGCCTTCCCCTCGGCGCCCAGCCCTGCTCGCTGCGGCAGCTCCCGCACACCCGCGGGCCAGCCCGGGACCGCGGGCAGGGAGGGGCTCCCGGGGGAATCCCGCGTGCGACCTCCGCCCCCTCCCGGGCCCCCGCGGGCTGCCGAGCACAGCGGCCCCGCGGCGTTCGGGCCCTGCGGACCCCGAGCGAGCCGGGCCCGGAGCCCGCTGCGCTCCCCGGTACCCGCGGCCCCTCAGGGCGCAG
>VZRO01007446.1:485715-501764 GCA_013397915.1 Daphoenositta chrysoptera | reverse complement strand
GAGGGGCTGGGACAAAGGGGAGCCGCGCCCAGCGGCACAGAGCCCCGGAGCGGCACAGGGCCCCGGAGCGGCCCGGCCCCGGCGGCCGGCGCTCAGAGACACGGGCGCGATACCCGCTCCTAACGCCGGAGCCTCAGGGCGGGGAAGAGCCCGGGGCAGCACCAGCGCCGGGGCTGCCTCACCCGCTGGGCTGGCTCCTCTTCCAGGTTCGTGGGGCTTTAAACAATAATAAAAGTTACTGCAGCAATCGCGTGTGTCGCTGAGTTTTAACACTTGACCAAAGTTCGTGTGTTCAAACTGTGAACTTTGTATTGTGAGTTTTCATTTGTGAAAAACAAAGTGGAACTTCAGAATTAGACCAAAATATCATATTATCCTGCATAATATCCTGCATATCCTGTTACATATTCTCTAAAAATTACTTAGTTTGTCTTTTTAGAATGGTAGAAAATAAGCATTTTCAATTTGCCTTTATCCAGAGTTCGGTGTAAAAGCAACGGGTAAAGCCCCCAGAGAAGGGCAGGGGTGTTTTTGAGAAAGCAATCACTGCTCACAGTACTCATCCTACATGTATCATTGCATGCTTACAGGTACCGGATTTGGTTTCTTTTTTAATACAAGGTTTGAAGGTAACAGGATACTGTATACAAAGTGTTACTGTACCATTTCTGTCCCACAAAGCCAGGGACCTGGCCTAGCATTTCTTTAGCAGAACTGAAGTAGATGCATAAAAACTACTGGCCAAAACTCACCGTAGCTACATTCACACTTGTATCTACATTTCAACTTGACTTGATTAAAAGAGTTGTAATTGGTAGTACTCAAGGAAGAAAACCAGAAAAGTCTACCAAAATTTAATAGAATGATACTAAATTTAATAGAATATTGTAAATAACCTTTATTTGTGGCAAAACCCCCTAACATTTAAAGGACAAGAAAGTGCATACATAGAAAAAATTAAAATAAACCACTTCAGCCAGTTTCTGCCTTCATGGAATGCAGATGGCCCTTTTTTCCTAGGTAACAAGCTAGTGACATTTCATTCCCTTCCATTAACCTCAGAATTCTATTTCAAAGTATCATAATTTGAAATCAAGAAGAAAATTCTACAAAAGAATACCAAACTGTTTAGCAGCATGGAGGTGAGAACTCCCAGTACCCCCGATGTCACATCACCTCCTCCCAACACAGCCTAGAAGAGCTCCCTGTGCATCTTAACAAAAACCACCATGGGGAAATAAAAATTTTGTCTTCCAGGCTCAGAGCAGGAGGGAAATAGCAAAAGCATGAAATCTCAAGCTACAATCATCAATCAGCCTGTAAAATACATCACCAGAATAAGTTAAATTATATATAGTTTTGTATCTTCATTATATAACAATCAATTTTTTCCTCAAATATTTACCTTGAGTTCTGTAGTGTTCTACCTATACTTCCAATTTCTTTATTATGGTCACATTCACTTTGTGAAACACTATGATTTCATGGAACAGCTAAATAAAAATTACACTTTTGTCTAGATCACAGTCACTTAAGCATAATGCATCCCTGGGTGACTAAATGGACCACTCATTAAATTAACATTGCAGACTGTAATTCACAGAGACTAAAGCATAATTAAGTTTCTCTCCCTCTCTCCTCCCCGTTTGCTTTTCCCTTGATTTTGTAATCAAAGTGTGGTAGCAACCTGTTAATGCAAATATCCAGAGCCTTACCTGCTCCATTTCCAGCAGCATTTCAGGCATTGCCAAGCCACAGAGGGAAGCACCAGCCTAAGGAATCTGCAGTTCAAGTGTGCACTTGTCCCTTTGTCTGCTGTGCCTGCAGAGAGCACATGGACTGCGAGCAGCTCTGGCTCTGCTGACCTTGGAAACCAAAACACAAATCCAAGCCCTGCATCACGTGTGGCTCTGAATCCTGTTAAGCTTTTGGTCTGGTCCCAGTGGTACCATTTAAGCAGCTCAGTATGAGCTTAAATTTGTACCTCGTAACAGGCAGCAGGAGCAAGCACAGCCATTGTGTGTGTGAGGTCCAGTCAAAGCACTGGCACTGAGTCTGACACAGCTTCTCTTTTACAGCAAACAGGAGGAGGGCTCTAATTGGGTCAGGCAGGTTGAGAATTCTAAGAGCTCTTCATTTTACATTTCAACCAAGCACAGCCCAGCTCTTGCTACAACACAGCAAGGTGAGTGATCAGAGAAATAACTTTGTGTTAAATGATGGATTTGTCAATTAAAAATAAAATCTTCCACAACATGAAAGTAATGGATTCCTGCAGTGAATACTTAAGTCCGCTGAGCTACAAATGTCAAAGTTTCAGTTTTTAATACTTTAGTGCATACATGCATGAAAGTGGAAAAGCCTCCTAGACTGAAGTTGACAAAAAGCCCCCAGTTTCCCCTTGACTTCCACCCTTTGCTTCTCTCCCCACTCTGCTCTACCTGATTTATCAATGTTTTAAAGCTCAAGGATCACCCTTGCTGTAAGGCTAGCAGAATTACTTGCTGCAGTTTCCCTTTTCTTCTGTCAATACGAGCATGCTCATGCCAGCTGTATCAAACAAGGATGTAGCAACCCTAACAGCCCAGTCCTGTGCCACCTGCCATTTTTGGCTTCCCTTGGCATATTTGTACCTTCTGTCAAAAACTCTTGATAGTTGGACATAGGACATGTCAAACACCAAAAATGAGTCCAAAAAAAAAAAAAAAAAAGAAAAAAAGGTACCTTAACTCAGTGTCTCCATTTTTATGTTTTGATTTTTTGCATTTGGTGGAACCTTCCATTAACATTCAGACAAATGCCTGTTTCCTCTACAATTTTTTTACTCCATTTACATCTTTCAGACAAAAAAAGCTTCATTTTTTTCTCTACAAGGAGAGAACTCCAGTATAAAATACTTCCAGCAACTTCTTTATCAAAATATCTCTCAACACTTCAGGCTGCTAAATTGAATACCAAGTACTCTCTTAATTAAAACACCTGAAGCTAAACCTCATCCCCAATCATCAGGAGATCAGGTAATCCAGCAAATACACAAAGATGACATTAACAGACAACATCTAGCAACTTCTTTCCTTGGACTTAATGTGCATTTTTTGTATTTCATTTCCTAGGAATTATGAAGTCTCTGTAAGCTCACAATGTCACCATAAATGGCAATAAATTCTAACAGCTAGCACCCATGTGCAAGATAGCTGCACATACATAACAAAAGCACAGTTCCACCTTTGACTTAAATTTAGTATTTACTTCTGTATTATGAGAAATAAGAGAATTTCAGGTTGTATGTATTGTACAATTCAGCTAAATAACTTCCCTAAGACCAGAGAATATGTAGTTTTTTGAGGCAAGGCTGACATTGGGCTTTGTTATGAAGACAAGACTAGAAAAAAGAAGATTAGATGAATCCCACTGTAATGTAATTTTGGGGTTTATCCCTGGTTTGCAAAGGAAATGGACAAATCCTTTAAATTAAAATTTTTATTGTGCTAGAACAGTTTTGATTTTAAATGCAGTTAAACAGATTCTGTTTAACAGATTCTTGCCACAGTTCCACTCCGTACAATGCATGTGAGTGGAGTGGGTGCCCTCCCACCCGAGTGAGACAATTCAGTTGTTACTCCCTGTCACTGTAGCACTGATCACTTACAACAGCTGGCTACAAAGATTTTGTGGCTGTTTAAGAGGGCAGTGGACACAGCATTGCTCTTAAACCAGTAATCTTAGTCACAGAACACAAATGTTTAGATAAATGCAGTCAATTTGACTTTGACCTGAAAATGCTCTTCTGAAGATCAACAGCTGCAACACCTAGCCCCAGGATTTAAATTTGCATATACTGAATACAGATCCCATAGAATATCAAAATTTAAGTGTACAGTCCCATTTTCTACCCTGGGTCTATAGTATGGAGGCCACAGAAGTAAAAGGGTCTCTTGGCAGTATTGCTGCCATTGGTACCAAAGCAGCTATAAGCAACAAAATTAATTTAACATAGAATTGTATACAGGAGATAGATGCAAAGAAAAAAAATTAAAAATACATAAAAATCAAAAAACTTAAATGAAAATTGATTTCATTTGTAATCTTATTCTCCAGTGCTTATTCACCTTTTCCAAACTTAAAATGCTCTGTTCAAAACTGAACTAAGCAGCTTTAGCATATCCAAAAAGTGCAACAGTGAACACTTTTTGGAATTCATGGCTGTAATAATGTTACCAGGAGTCAGGAACATGCAGTCACGTGTTGCTTCTCAGTAAAACATAGTTTTTCTAAAAATACATAATTTTAGATCATTTTGCTAAGGCTCCTACTGATTTGTATTATATACAGCATCCGAGTTCACCTTGAAGAAGCAGTCTGTTGAAGTCTTCTGTAGCACAAGAATTTATGGGTGATTTATGTTCTTAATACCAAGAAGACTTCAAATTTTGTTTTTATTACCTGCAATAGAAAAATGTTATTAAGTTTGCATTTTTCACTATTGCTCCGACCACATGAAGCAATTTCTTTGTCTCCTGAGGGGCAGTAGGCCCTACACTGAATCTTAGTCAGGATTTCAGACCCTGGAACAGACACTCTAATGAAGTTCTCTCCCCTTCCCTGCTTCCCTTGGTATGTCCCCATGCTCTCTCCATCTTTTCCTCCACTCCACATTTATCTGCAGACCTTTTTTGCATCTTCTCTTGACACCTGCAGTGGTGCAAGGTCCTGCCAGGTCGCAGCTGAAGCACCAGGGTGCAAAGGGCTGGGAGAGCCACTCGTGCCCCATGAGCTGTGGTGGAGGCACTCCCTGTCACCTCCTCAGCTGTAACGTGGGCTGGTGACAGAAGGGAAATGGCTCTGCTGTCTGCCCTGGCACAGCACCTGCTCCTGTCAGGCTCTGAGGATCTGGGCTGGAAAGGACAGCAGCAGACTGTACACCAGGAGTGCCCTGCTGATGCAGCCTCCAAAATCTGCTGTGGAACAAGAGATGCCATTCTCCTCCCCCAGCTGCAGCAGACTATGCAAGACTCTCATACCTTCTTTGGTTAAGCTTAAGAGGTACAAAAGCTGCATCAATGTCAAACTCACCTTCTTTTAGAGGTGTTTTTGGAGGAATATTTTCCTTGCTATCATGCTGGAAAGCTTTGGAAGGATCAAAACGCTTGATGCCCTGCACTGCACACAGCTGCTCCTGAAGGTGCCTGTTGGTTTGCTTTTCCTTAGCCAGCAATGCACGCAGCTTTGAGACATCCTGAGAAAACAACACTTGGAAGTTAGATGAAGAACAGAAGAAGAGCCTGCTTCATCATTTTCTGAGGGAGCCATTTTGCCTAATGCTAAACATGCAGACAGTTATTGGTGGCATTAAAACCCAACCCAAACACAGGTGTAGAGAAACCAGCAGCACTGTACAGGTCCTGTGTAACACCACTGAGCAGGATGGCAGTCTGAAACTTTCAGCAGACAGTTTATTAAGTCTAGGACTCAAAAAAAAGTAAGAAAAGCCAACCAAGCTAGGAGTAGAGGTACTGATTTGTACTGCTGATCCCTCTGTGTGTTGTAAATTCAGTCAAAAATAAAACAGATTCTCTTGGCATTTCTGGAGGCTGTTGGTTTATGCTAATCTGCTTCATGCAGGGAATTTAAGAAGCACAGAAATAAGTAGCTTGCAGCGTTAGTCTATAAATATTTAGAGCTACAAACAAAAGCATCAAGCACACGAGTAATTTGCAGATTTCTAATTTTTCATTTCACAAACCTGCTTCAAGTGGGCATTGTCTTCCTTCAACTTCATAACATGCTTGATTTTTTGCTTCATGTTCTGGTGGCCAAGTAGTTTAGCATATGCATCACTCAGTTTATTCAGTTCTTCTTGGGCTGCTCCATGCTCCTCCAGGAGTGCATTCTTCTCTGCTTCAAAAGCATCTAGTTGTTGCTGAAATACATTTGAATATCTTAGAAATCTTTCAACTAAGCATAGCTTTTTACTGAACTGAAATCTACCAAGGAAGATTAGTTTGGGAAGGGGAATAGCTGGTTCATTGGATAGTAATTTAGGAAACCATTGCAGAATAAATGCCTTACAATGGGAAGTAGCATATTTACTTGTCAAGAGTAGAACTTGAAACAACTGCAAAAGTCTTATGTCAACAGATACTAACAAACACCTCCTTCACAACACACCTGAAAAGGCTTAACTTTGTTATGTAAATCTTCATACAGTTTACGCCAGGTCTTGATCTCTTTCTTTAAGCTAGAGGTCACATCTTCACTTATGGTTTGCCTGAAAAGCAAGAAGTGGAGTTTCATTATGTTCCTTGTTAGCTCTCAGCACTTCTTCCCAATAAAACTTGGATAATACACCGTTTTAGTTTGAGAAAGTCACCTTGATCTTTCTGCTTCGAGTTCTCTTTTCAGGCCTTCAGTTTGCTCCTCAAGCTTTTCCTGAAGTTTAGTCATTTGAGCAAGGCAAGACTCTTTTGTTCTCTGTGTTTCTGCTTCTTTTAGTGCAAGCTTGGTCTGGACTTCTAAAAGCATCCTGAGGAAAACACCATAATCTCTTAATGATCCCTCGATTTTTATTTTTTTCCCACTCCATTAAATCTAAAACCCACAAGTAAACATGGTTGAAAAGCTGTTAGTAGAACTGAAATAAAAGTTTGCACAACCAGTGCCACAAAAAAAACAGTAGTACAGAAGGCAATTAAGTTTAAGATTAACAACATTTTTAACTTTCCCTATAAGGATGCAAGCAGTCCTTTTGAAGCACAGAAAGATCATACTGCTCATTTAAGGTTGTTCAATACCAGCAGCTTTTAGCAGGGATAGTTTAATAGTTAGGCTTTACATGCAGAGATTTGCTCAAGCAGGAACTAATCAAGACTGTTCAGTGTGGATGTATGCAAGATTTCAAAAACCCTACACCTAAAAGCATTGACCCCTCTTCAGCCCCAGCTGTTTGTTCCATCCCTTCCCTGCCACCCCAACCAGGAAATACCTCTTCAGTTTTTCTTTTACCAGCTCTAATGGAAACTAGAGACATTAAGCAGGTAGAAGGAAAGAAAGGGCAGCATCTTAACCAGCACAGAACCATAGAGAACATGGATCACTAAACTGCTGTTAGCCAGAGAAGCATGTCCTCAGCTACTGGCCTAACACAACTTCTTGGGTGTTATTTCACATCAGCTGCACTGTGGTGCCTCATTAGGCAGAGAGAGGACCTCAGTTTCCATCACCACAGTGTGGCAATTCATGGATGGTGAATTGGCATCTGCCTGTGAGCAGAACTTGAGGTGATGCCATTCAGACTGGAGTGGCAAAGGGTGAGCTCTGCATTAAGTATTTGTCTCTTATTTGCAGAGCAGTCACTGTAACTGACATTTCTGAAACAGATAATATTCCAACATATTTCATTCAAGTATTTTCCTCTTCCTCTGTGTTCCACAAATAGACAAAAGTCAAAATAACTGATTGGACAGACCAGTTTCCTAATTCATATAAACCTAATAAATTTTGTCTGTCAGTGTTTTCAACCTTCTGCACTGGGAAAAGCAAGAAGCTTCAGCTTACACCAAATACTGATCTGATCTTGTAGAGCATCACATGAAGTTCTGTTAGAAAGGCAAGCCTTAGGCTGCATTCCTTAGCTTACGGAAAAGTTTGTCTGTGTAGTACCTTGCATATTCTTCATTTGCTTTTTTTTTAGTGTATTCTGCTTCTTGAAGCAACTGCAGATTCTCTTGGCCTACTTTTTTCAGGTTGACAACTTCTTCTCGCAGAGAGGTATTCTCCAGTTTAAAATTGCAAATTTCTTCAGCTGATGTTTTCTTGTAGCTGGTATTACAGTAAAAAGGAGAAAAATCTTGTTACTTCAGGCACAATACAGATTGACGTGTTCACACCTTACAAGAGCAAGACAAGCTCATGCTAGCAAGTATCAAAGATGTTATAATCTGAAGATACTGCAGTGTACAGGCACCGATGAATCCAAAGGTAAGAAACAAACCACAACACAAAGTTCCATAAAGCCATAAGCAGTAACACTGCCATGAACTCTGTGATACAGATACTACCATATTTTTGTAGGTATTTTAAAACACAAAAGACCTACTCTATCTGAAGCTTATTTCAAACAGCAAAGCACCTACTGTCTGTCATTGGCATCAATAAATATCCCACAGGATCCTTCAAGGGTGACATGCATGCCTAGTAATAACAGTATCACTTTTTACATACTTTCACAAACTGAATATCTTAAGGTAAAAGACTTGCAGTACCTGTAGGAAACTATTATCAATTCAGTGCAAATTTTGAGCCTAAAAGAGTCTTTTTGCAAGACATTTCAGTGCCAAGAACACCATCACTAGTTACAATTCTCATTCAGTGATTCAAGAGCACTTAGCTCCTCCAACTGGTTACATTTTGGAAGAAGAAATATCCAATTTCCTGAACTAGATAGTGGTACTGCATCACTATACTTGCCTAGTACCCAATAAATAAATTCTTAATGCCACCAAATACCATCACAAAATCCTCTGCTCTACTGCCATGCCAACACTCACATACAGTGTGAAGTACCAAGGCACATAAATGAACAGTAAATTTTATTGTCGTCTTAGAGATAATCCCTGTCCTATACATTAATAAAACTTAAATACCTTTCAAAGTCAGCAACAGTCTTTCCAAGTTTCTGCAGTGTGTTGCTGTGCTCTTCTTGGATTTGCAA
Source organism: Daphoenositta chrysoptera (assembly GCA_013397915.1). Lineage (NCBI taxonomy): Eukaryota > Metazoa > Chordata > Aves > Passeriformes > Daphoenositta > Daphoenositta chrysoptera. Next base: position 493,054 of record VZRO01007446.1, on the reverse strand, counting down.
TACAGCACTGCTATGCATTTCCTTGATTTGCTCCAACTCTGCATCCTTCCTGAAATAAAAATTCAGCATTGCAGGCTAGAGAGAAGTATGTCTGAACACATCACCAAATGCTGCTATCAGTTACTGAAGGCCTGAAGCAGCAGCAATAAATTGTGTCAAACCAGTAGCTTCTCACATACTAAAGCACAATCTTCACAAATAGGTATTATTAAGTATTTCCCCCTCACCTTATTTTCCAAGGGAGTTATAGAATAGACTGAAGACCTAACAGTAAACGTAAACAAGAAACAACTGGCTTGAAAATCTTTTTGTCATTGCCTTGTCCAGGACAGAAATAGCCAGTACAACATGCATGTAGCTTACCCAGCAGAGAAGGTCAGAGCCCTGCAATACCAACCAGCCTTTCAAGCAAATCCCAACTGGCTTTTTTTTTGTGTTAAATTACAACAATGTAAAACTGACTCAAGTTACCACTGTTAGTGATTAGATATCATTATCAATAATCAACAATCAGCAAGAAAAAACTTCAGATCTGCTCAGGTTTCTAAAACCTGAATTGGGCTTAGAAGCTCTGTTCACACTACTGATTTAACATTTTTCCTTTCAAAGCTTTAGAATCAGAAAGTTTCTTTCACAAACCCTTTCAACTTTTCTTCCATCTGTGCGAGTTCAAGACCTTGAGATTTGATTTCTTGTTCCAATCGCTTCACCAACTTTTCAGCTTTCTTCTCCTTCGCATGCAATTTATTCAGCTCCTTCATGGTACCTTTCAGCTCTTCTTCCAGAAGATGTCTCTCACTGGTGACTTCATCTTCAAACTCTAGTAACTTCTGCTGCATTGATGCAGATGACTCCTGCATGCCAGAGCACCACAGATTTTAAAACTCCCAGTACTTTCTGGGTAGTAAAGGGTTAATTTCCAGAGTTTAAACTTCGAATCTGTGGGAAGAACCAAAACCCCCATCCCACCAGCAATGATTCTTAGACCTATTAGACCACACAAGTTTCTGCAGGCCAGTATCCACTTTGCCATATTAATGATAACCTAATCTGTGGAATGCACATCTCATGCATAATCCAAACAAGAATTTTTATTGCCAATCCTTGGGATTACAACCTATTTTTAGACTAATTTATAGTCTGTATTTACCTTCTCTTGCTGCAGCTGAGAGATGACCTCCTCATGCTTCTGAAGCAGTTTTTGGTGTTCTTGTTCCACCAAATCAATTTTTTTTTTCAGGTCTTCTATTTCAACATTCATATTCAGGCACTGTCCTTTGGTCTCAGACAACTCTTTCTCTGCATAGAGAAATTGTCAGTAAAACACAAATTCTCTTCTCTATCTTCAAATAACTACAACATGTATTATTCATAATACTTCAATTTCATCTTTAGTTAGTTTTTCCCTTGTTTAACTACCAAAAACACAGAAAGAAAACCCCACACAAAACAAACCCATACATTAAAACCATCTGGAAACTCCTCCAAATTGGCTTGAGGTATACCACTTTAAAATTATTTTAAACAGCAGGAGTGTTTGGACCAAGCAATTAGCCTTCAGCAGAAGAGCATGTGGCTGGGGAAAACAACTACATGAGTTCCCCAAAATTTCTTCCACAAACCAGCACACAAGAAGGCATCTGGTACAGAAAACTGAGTACATGTCTCAGATTGCAGAATTGCTGGTGTAGGGAGAGAAGGGGTAAGGAGGTGAAGAGGGGATTCTTGCCATACTCCCAACACCTCAGTGAACCTGTGTACAGGCTGCTAGCAGTGAATTCCCACAATATTATACTGCTTCTCAACGAAGAGAAAGGACCAAGAACTTCTTGGTGTTCACCTCTCAGATTAAAGCCACTCCTACAATTTTCATTGTGTACTATCTACCCAAGTTACCCTCCATGGAAACACCAATTCAGACTTAACAGATGTCAGATGTGATTTCCCTGTTGTTAAAAAGATGCCTTGGTGTTTCTAGCTGGAGCTCAGACTTCTCATTTGGAACAAACCAGTCTAAATTGACATTTTAGAAAAAACCTATTTAGGATGCTTTAAGACGTGTGAGTGATTCCACATACAGAACGGTGTACAAGAACTAACAATTACCTTTCTCTTGTTGAAGCAATTGACACCTCTCATTAAGTTCTTTCATCAGTTTACATGATTCTTCCTCTTTTGTTTTGAGGGTATTCCTCAGGATCTCAATATCTTGCTCTTTCTTACTCAGTGTCTCCTCCATCTGGGCAACTTCTAGTTTGTATTTCTCAGCTGTTTCTGCAACACTACTGTAGAATAAAATTCAGGCACTTGTTACCACTAAATTTTGTTTGTAAGCTTACACATCAACACAAAGGAAAATGCCTAGCACTGCTGGTTTCCAAGAGAAAAACTAACTTCTTGAGAACAATTTGTAGTTACCTGAGCTCCGTGATATATTCCAGGAGTTTTTCAGTGTCAGACTTTTCTTCAACTATCTCTCTCTCTGTAGCAGACCTAAAATCAGACAGCTTTTATGACAGATATATTTAAACAAATACAGAGTTAAGCAGTAACACACTTTTCATCTCCCAGTTTGGCTGAAAAACTGATATTGGCTCTAAGAGGTGATTCTTCCCTCATTTCACACCTGTTCCAGTTTTCTCATTTGTAGTAAAGATGCTAAGCCACATTTTGCCACAAGCAAGATGCCACAAACATAATAATGCATTAACAGAACACAGCTTTTGTAGCAAATTAGCATCTTCTCCCTTTGTGACCTGCACTACCTGCATTATTACCTTTGTGTATTTTAACAGCCAAGTTTGTGCTGCAGTGCCAATTGTGCCAACCTGACCTCAAACACAGCTTGGAAGTCCCACCTTCCCAGGTCACTGTCCTCAGCAAGGGGCTACACATGAGTGCACTGCTCCTGTGCAGCACAGGACGTTTTTTGGGTGGAATAGAAATGCTCAGTTAGAACTCTCCACCTACACAGAGCTGCTGAAGCCGAGGCTCAGCACTTGCCTTTCTCCAGAGCACGAGTCTACATCAAAGCAGCTCTGAGGGCACCACCATGGCTCTTCAATGCACTGCTCTGGAGAACATGGATCTCTTCATCAAATCCATGCCAAATGCCTGGCTGCTAAATTAGGATTTCAGCTCCTGCTCTAATGATTTTCTTGTTTATTCCTAACTTAGTAGTCTAAAGGGCCAGAAATATCCTATCCATACAAACGTCCTCCTCCAACCTGAACAATTCTTTTCTCAAGACATATGTCTTCCCACCCTACCCCATACCCAAGAAAACCCCACCATACCACACTGGAAGACAAAGGGTTGACATGATACAGTTTATCTTTTGGAAAAAGGTTAGATAACTAGAGAAACAAGTTTCTAATGGTTGTTTTAGAAAACCGCAGCAGTTGTTACAACTTCATTCCATCATTTATTCCAGATTGCAAACACGGATAATGTCTGTTCCGTCTCAGTAGGGAGACAGCCTCTATTTTGGTTACCACAAAGGATAAGCATGGACACACAGCTAGGTCATATCATCTGATCTAATTCCCTTCCTAGCACTTACAGTTTTTCTTGTAACCGTGCTACTTTTCCTTTTGAATGCTCTAGATTTCTTTGCACTTCCTGCAGCTTCATTTCCATGTCTTCCTGCTTTGCCAGCGCAGTCTTAAAAAAAAAAAAAACAAACAACAAACCACACATTAACATTAAAATGAGATTTAGTAAAAAATAAGGGTATTGTGGAAGAGACAGTGGTAAACTGAAATTTAATTCATCACCACAGTTTAATGATAGCACCTACTACTATGCTAAATGGGATTGCAAGTATCCCTCTGTAAAAATATCAGCTACAACCACCACCACCAAGAGCTTTCACCTATACTGAGGATCACTGTTTTTGTTCTTGAGCAGCTCAGAATTACTGTCCTGTGCAAATGGCCATACCTTTTCCTTAGCATCTCTCATGTTTCTGAGCTTCATCAGCTCCATGCACAGGCTGCTCATTTTCTTCTGCACACCATCTTCAGACAGCTTGTTAGAAAAGAAGATACAACCACTAAGTATAATTCCTTTGTATGAATTGCTGTTCACACAACCCTTTCCAAGTGCTCCCCTCCCACTCCGTGTTTAGACAGAAGGGCACAAGATCCCAAACTAGGCATCCTCTATGTCAAAACAGATGCTGATCAGCAACTAAAGCTTCCTCTTGCACAGGAAGCTCAATAACAGCACAGGCAAAGGGAAGATGCACTTATTTGTCCGAATACCTTTGACTTTAGTAGTTCATTGCTTCTTGTTAGCTCCAGAAGCTGTTTTTTCAGGCATGCAACACTTGCCGAAAGAGAGGTTTTCTCCTGAACTGCAGCACTCAGCTTTGCTTCAATCTTAACAAAATCTTCATCCAGAGCCTGAAGTTTTTTATCCTGCTCTCCACGTTCTCTCACTAATGCACGAATCTAAAACACGAGGCATTTTCTTTACTTCCTACTATCATTAGTTTAGCCACTCCAAGTAAACCACAGGCATAAGTATCCAAACTGTATTTACTTTCATTCAGAATGTGTATCTGCAACTCTTATTCACAGGAAGGAAATAACAGAATCACCACAATTCTCTATTATTACACACCATACAATAGCAGCATTTCACCAGACTTATTTTATACTACTGAGCCAGTACAGCATGTTAAAATTAGAACAGTCTTAGCTTTAATTCGCAACAGAAGCAAACTCTCCTTTTTGGCTGTGACAGACAGAAAGGCAGAACCTGATATTTAAGACACAAGGCACCAATTAGCACACAGAAGTGTACTGATACAGTTTAGGGTGCTTCTTAAGCATTTAAAGTATGACAATTAGTGATCAAAAAAGTCTCAGCTAGCAATTGTTAAATAAAACAGAAATTTTATAGGGTAGCCAACAGAGGACTTAGCTCTGTTTTTGAAAAGACTGACAGAATAGCTGTTCACAATCAGCAGGAATTAACACAATTCCATTAGCTTTGTACATGCATATCTGATAATTTTTCTTTTGCACAGAGCTGTTTGTAAACTAATTGTATGCTGTGCAATGCAAAAGAGGCCAATTCTACCAGCTTGTATTTTTTATTATGGTAAGTGGGAAACATGACAGGATTTCACTCACATAATGTATTCATACCTCCTTCTCCAGTGCCTTCTGTTTCTTTTTCTCTTTTATAAGCATAAGATCTTTTTGAGTCTTCACAATCCCATTAGCTGGCTTTGGAAAAGAGATGTGTTAGAAATCTCTAGCTTTTAATAGCTGAACACAATTAAATACAAGAGTCAGTGCTTCATATAGACAATACTACAAAGATACACACCAAATAAAGAGTAAACCTTTGTCTCTGCCTGACAGGGCAGAAAAGCATCAGGTTAGGATGGGGTTTACCCTTATACTTTCTCATCAGCATTACTCTGAAGGGACAGCTCATAACCACAGGGACAGGAAGGAGATTAACAAAATTGGAGACTTTAACACGCCCTAAGCTTCATAAAAACATTTTAATATCTTCACCTCAGGTTTGTTTGCAGAATTTCATCCTACATCATCAATACTCATGAACTTTTAAGTCGGGGCTATCATTTTTCAGCTTGTTAAGATATGAATTTTGAAATCCATATCCTTACATAGGACACTGAGAACCTGTACATGCAGTACCATCCCCTCCCTGTTTCTTTCACCACCAGGTTTCCACTCTGCCTTGCCCAGCCCATGAAAGAAGGAACCAAAACACCATCTCCTTAAAGGGTCACACCATAATTACATGGTGAGCAAGAGGAAAAGAAATCCCAACAGTGTAGCACCAAATACAACAAGCTGCTCTGTAGTCCCAAGTTAATTATCACATGATTCCCAAGGATGCAGCAATTTCATTTTTCCTGCTTAGTTACTAAGGAACACAGACACAACAACAAGTTCCATAGTCCACTTGGGTAGGTTAATGACAATTGTGTGAAGAGGCTGTATTGTTTAAGCAGTCAGAGAGATTTAGCTGGGCTTTAACAGTGCTGCAGACACCACAGCAGAGTCTTACTGTAGATGCGAGAGATGTGAGTCTCCTTGCAGTTACTGGGGTGGGTGCAATCTCCTCACTGCTCAGATGTGTCTCACCTGAAGAAGGATGCAGAAGAGAATGGTGAAGAAAGAGGGTGTGTGTCCACACAGGGAGGGAAATGTAACCAACTACACAAGGTTAATTAACTGTACAAAAGACAACATTCCACCTGGTTGTTAGACTATCAACTTCACAACCCAATACCAGCTGCTTTCTTATTGCAATCAGACAGGTCAAAATTAGTCACCTGGGCACTTGACAAAGTTTAGAGAGACTGCCAGGTGACAGACAGTTTTGATATTTCCACTTCTGCCAAGTTTCCCTGCCATGATCCAGATTCATAATGTCAGTTTTGAACTGAGCGATGCTTTAGATACTAAAAATGCATAAAAGTATCTCTAAAACCAAAGTTAATAAGTAGTTTAATTGACCTCCAGAGGCCCCTCTAATTAGCAGAGGTCACATATAAAGCTATTTTTGGAAGATTCCAGTAGATGTTTTTACAGCTGCTCATTTGAGCCGGAAGGCAGGCAGTGAGTCTTTGTAACAGAAAGGAATTTCTGAAGAGCAGAGCAGTAGCAGCACTAACAATTATAGCATCTAAAGATACGTTATCATTGTGTTCTATGCAATTTTTACTTACTCTTCTGTTTCCTAACCCTTTGGCGTGCTTCAGAGGACAGCAAACTTCTCACTCCATCTGATGGCTTAACGTTACGGGATCCTTGCAGGGGGGTACGTGCTAGAAATGAGATTTTCAGAACAGCAAAGAACAATGAAGGTAAATTACAGGGTTTGCAGCTTCGATGAGTTGAGGCCGATAACACATCTAAGAGCAAATCTACAGCCAAAATCTGACTGCGAGAGACTGGTACATCAGAAAACACTCTCGCTAGCAGTGCCTTGGCCATGACAAGCCCTGCACCTTCCTCTTACGGCGCAGCGCTTCGGAACCAGAGGCCAGCAAGGCTTGGCACCGCTTTAGTTACTACGTACATTACAGACGCTCACTACTGCATTTGGCATGCCAGGGCTAGGCACGAAGTCGGGACCTTCTGCCTCACAAGGGGACCCCCGCGACAACTCAGGGGGTGCTCAGCACGGCGCTACGGGCTGCTCTCCGCAGGGAGGGCCGCGCTGGGGCCCCTCGGTGTCCGGCCGACCCCGCTCCCTCAGTCCCTCAGTCCCTCAGTCCCTCAGTCCCCGCTCCCTCAGTCCCTCGGTCCCCGGCCCCACGTACCGGCTCCGCCCTCGCGCTGGAGCC
>VZRO01007446.1:474943-485335 GCA_013397915.1 Daphoenositta chrysoptera | reverse complement strand
GGGGCCGGGGCGCGGAGCGAGGCCCGGGGCGCGGAGCTCTGTGAGGGGCTCCCTGCGGGTCGCTGCGCGGGACTCCGCGGGACGCTGCGCGGATCGCCGAGCGGAGCGCCGAGCGGAGCGCCGCCGCCGTGCCCCATGTCGGCCCCGTTCGAGGAGCGCAGCGGGGTGGTGCCCTGCGGGACGCCCTGGGGCCGCTGGTACCAGACGCTGGAGGAGGTGTTCATCGAGGTGCGCGTCCCGCCGGGCACCCGCGCCAAGGACGTGCGCTGCAGCCTGCGGAGCCGGCACATCGCGCTGGCCGTGCGCGGGCAGGAGCTGCTGCAGGTACCGCGGGCAGCGGGGGGAGCGGGCCGGCGGCGGAGGCCGCGGGGGCGCGGGCTCAGCTCGGGCATGAAATAGCGCTGAGATCATCGGGCCAGCCTGTGCCCGAGTGTGTCACCCGCCGTGGGCTTTCCCTAGCGCCTCCAGGGACTGTGACTCCGCCGTGCCCGGGCAGCCCGATCCAATGTCTAATCACACCCTCTGTGAAATTTCTACTGCTGTCCAACCCAGAGTTGCCCTGGCACAGCTCAGACTGTGCCCTCATGTGCTGTCTTTAGCCGCCTGGGAGAAGGTTTGCACACCTGTGCCCTGCGGTGCCTGTTCTTTGTCCCAGGTTGGATACATTACAAATGTCATTCCTTGGAAGCCGTTTTGTTCACCTGCACGAGGTTTTTCAGATGGTGCCTGTACTCCAGTACATCGAAAGAGAGCTGGAGAGGGGCTTCTAACAAGGCCATGTAGTGATGGGGCAAGGAGGAAGGGCTGTAAACTGTCAGAAGACAGCGTTATACCGGATATTAGGAAGAAATTCTTCCCTGTGGGGGTGGTGAGGCCCTGGCACAAGTTGCCCAGAGAAGCTGTGGATGCACCATCTCTGGAAGTGTTCAAGGCCAGGTTGGATGGAGCTCTGAGCAACCTGATCTCGTGGAAGGTGTCCCTGCCCATGGCAGGGAGCTGGAATGAGATGAACTTTAAGGTCCTTGCCAACCCAAACCATTCTGTGGTTCTATGAAAAATAAAGATAAAAATTCACACGGATTTTGATGTGGATGTGGACAGCATTTCAGTGCACATCTTCAGTCGCTCCAGAAAGCCAAAAAAAAACCCCAACCTAAAGACAGATTTACTGTCAAATTTATAATGAACTGCTCATACTGCCTGTACCCTGCACCAGGGCTAGCTGTTAGTCCTGGCAAAAACACGTGCATTTTCATGACAAGATTATTAATAATAGCACTACCTGCTGAGAAACACAAACCTTTTCAATGACTCCATATACTGAAACAATGACAGGTATTAAATGCTTCCTTTTTTAAAAAATGGTGTAACAAACAATAATTCTTTGACAGGCTACATGCAAGTCTATATTTGTAGGGCCAGATCACCCTAATAACTTTTAGCAGAATACAAGGTGGTTAATTGTACTTCATAACTCAATGTGAACTAGATGCTGAAGAGGTTTTACTGATTTGTAATATTGTACCTGTCTTTTGCAGGGTAAACTTTTTGACTCTACAGTAACTGATGAAGGAACGTGGACCTTAGGTAATAACCTACATCTGAAGTGACATTATAAAGGCAGTAAAACTTTCCAGTAGGCACTGCAGAATAGTTTACCCCCTCTTTATTAATGGAAAAGATTACTTTATTTCCTGTATATAACTTTGTAAAAAGGCAATAATTATTGCTGGATTAAGAAACTGAGGTACTACAAAAGCACTTGAGACTAAAGTTAATGAGAAAATGCTACATCCTGGAAGTTCATAATCAATGGGTTACAAACATTTCCATATAGTGAGAAGTTTTAGGCAAATCTTGGTTTTAAAGGCAGTTATGGTACAGTTGTGTGGTCTGTGAATGTCCATAATTATTACTTCTTATGCATTACATTTTTTGAATGAGTGTCAAAATCTATGGTCCAAGAGAATCTGAAAGGGATTTAAAAATCACACCAAGGTACCTACATATAATGAGGAAAAGAACTGTATCTGGCCATTGTATCATAAATACTGTAGAGTATTCCAAATATTTTGGGGTTTGGCAATCATATTTGTGAACTGTGCCTCTCAGTGTTTTCCTGTGAAGGATTTCCTTTTCTGTTCAATATTTATTTTAAAGATTGATAATTTAGTAATTTAGGCATGAAAACTAGAAGTGTTAACACACATTGTGAAGTGAAGCCCAGTCTTTTTCAGTATGTGAATAATCTTTGAAATAGTCTTCTAAGGCTGTATTTATTCACTTCAGTAGAACTAAATACCCTGCCCATTTACTTTGAAACATGCTTCCAATATATTCTCTATGGCCTTACACAGTGTTTAAATAATCATCCGTTCATATGTTGCTACAACTTAGTTCTGGTTTCTGTTGGTAATAACTCTCTGCAAAGCCTGACCTCAAATTTTTCATTATTGCCTTTGCAGAGTTGCCTGTATTAATAGATTAAATATTTTCTCTGTTGTGAACCTCTCCAAGAGGTTACTTTATGTTTGCAATAGAAGCACTTATTAACTGTGTCTTAATCCTTTAAAACACCTTCAGCATTTCACAGGCCAGAAGGGGAAAGATGACAGTACAGGCTATCTTTGCTTCAGCCTTTTTTTCTTGTTAATGTTTATTTATTTATCAAGAACCAGGTTGGCATTGGCATTAAGAATTTAAATTACTTCACGTCTTGTGCTTGTTAATGGTGAATTCACCAAACCAAGGAAAGAGCCAGCACGCAGGACTGAGTTTAAAGGTTGTTCTATGTTTTCATTCAACAGAAGACAGGCAGCTGATACGAATTGTTCTGATGAAGACAAATAGAGACGCTGGAAATTGTTGGACATCTCTGTTAGAAAACGAATATGCTGCTGATCCTTGGGTCCAGGACCAGATGCAAAGGAAACTTACACTGGAGCGATTCCAAAGAGAAGTAAGTTAAAGGACCCTGATTACTCCTTAGATTTTTTGTTAGCACAGAGAGGTTAGGGCCAGGAAAGCTGAGCAAATGCCATGGAAATACATTATTTAGTTCAGTATCTATAAAATGCTTACAAGGTTTTATTACTGTGCTTTGAAGAGGTTATTCTGTCTGCACTCTGTCTGCAAGGTTTGTGCAAAGTTCAGGTGAGTTTAGAGGGGCTATTGCTGTTTTACTTATTGCATCTTCCTAACAAGTTTTCACTTGCTAGGCTACACACATTCTGCTATTATCTAGAATTATGACATAGCCATATTTACATTAAAGTTCAAACATCAAACTACTGGGTATGCTTGTTTATAACATAAGATGGAGTAGAATAGTTAGCTGGGAAAGATGTTCCTTGTGCTTTCACTAGAATTGCTTCAATTGTTTTGCTATACCTTTAGCACACAACTATTCCTGTACATGTCTGCAGAGTTGCAGAATTACATTTTACTTAGCAGCTGAATCAGCAGGCTATGTACTGCAGCAGAGAACAGCAGTTTTATGAACCTTGTTATCCATCAGGGCATGTACTTAGGTTTTCAAAAGGCAATTTCAAAGGACACCAAAAGCCAGATCTCTTTCTTAAACTTTCCTTAATATTTCTTTTCTGGGAGATCTGCTTGCCAAGTCAATAACAGCATTACAAAGTTACTTCAGCAGTAGGCAACCAAACTATGACAATTCAAAATTTGTTGATGCATTTTCCAAGAATTTCAGTGCTGTGATATATGTATGACAAGTTGATTGTTACATGTTCTTGTTACAATGGCAGAATATTAACAAAAAGCAGTTTAGGCTTTTTGTTTGTGGGTTGTCTGGGATTTTTTAAAGCAATAATTTATTTACTAAACAATTTTTAATTTTACCTCCATCAGAACCCTGGATTTGACTTCAGTGGGGCAGAAATTTCTGGAAATTACAGCAAAGGAGGACCAGACTTCTCTAGTCTTGAAAAGTAAACTTTTTACATTACATGTTACAGCTAAGGACTGGAATCATGTAACTGTTGAAGACTTCAGTGATCTCTTCAACAGACTGTTGTCAAAAGTAATTACTTCAGTGAAGAGAAAGAAGATCTTTTTCAGCAGAATGAAGACAAAATGTTACCAGCTGATTTATAAGCTGTGATAACTTTGTAATACTAAGGCACAAACTACAGAGGAAAGTGTACATAAAAAAGTAACGTCTTTTATCTGAATGTTTGGTTTGGGTGGTTGTTTTTTTTTTTTTTCCAGAAACACCATAGTAAACGAATCAGTTATAAATCTACCACTTGTCTTTATGCAAGGGTATTTTATTCTTCTTATATACACTTGGGAAGGCATCTCCCCATGCCCCAGGCTGGGGCTGATCTGCTGGAGGGCAGCTCTGCAGAAGGACCTTGGGGTCCTGGTGGACAATGAGCTGTCCCTGAGCCAGCAGTGCCCTGGGGGACAAGAAGGCTGATGGTGCCCTGGGGTGAATCAGGAAGAACATTGCCAGAAGGTCAGGGAGGTGATCCTGCCCCTCTGCTCAACCCTGGTGAGGCCAAATCTGAAGTGCTGTGTTCAGCTGGGCTCCTCAGGACAGGAGGGACATGGAGCTCCTGGAACGAGTCCAGCAGAGGATGTGGAGGCTGTGGAAGGGAGGATATTCCTGCAAGGAAAGGCTTTGGGAGCTGGGGCTGTTCAGCCTCGAGAGGAGACAGCTGAGAGGACCTCATCCATGTCTGCAGGGAGGGCTCAGAGCAGGGACCAGGCTCTGCTCCGTGTGCCCAGCAACAGGACAAGAGGCAACGGGCACAAACTGATGCCAAGGAAGTTCCACCTGGACATGAGGAAGACATTCTTCCCTGTGCATGGGAACCAGTTTCCCACAGATGGTTTGGACTTACTGGGGTTAATCAAGAAATGTCTGGACAAAATCCTATGTCGTGTCCTGGGATGACCCTGCTTGAGCAGGGAGGTGGAACCAGCTGATCCCACCCATGGTCCCTTCCAGACTGACCCATTCTGTGATTGACTGTTGAAGAACAGATATTACAAGATATTTAACATTTTCTCATGTGGTTGTCTAGCTGCTCCTTACAAAAATAAATCGGAAAAAAAAATTCCATTATGTCCTACCTATTGCCTGGAAATTTTTCCCCAGGTACTGTTCAGGTATAAGTCATGTTTATAGGCTTCCTACTAAGATGTTTCATACCAGACAAGAAGAAAGCTACTTAGGTGAGCATATTTCAATCTTTAATTTAAAGGTACATATCTTAATATTGAGACGGGACAATTAGAATTGCACATTGCATCCTCTCCCAGTAGGTTGACCACACCTTTGAATCACTTTGCACAGGTCAGCACAGTGCCCAGGCAGCACTGGCAGGTGCAATACCCAGTTACACATTTTGCTGTGCAATCACTCCCATGAGCTCATGAGAAGACTTGATTTGTCCAGTAGAGAGCTTTGCTATGGAGTCCTCTGTGAAAGCTTTAGCTAGTTTGAGATAAGCAGAGAACGGTTTCCACCTCAGCTGGTACCATTACAGGGAAGGGTTGGCTGGCTAACACCTCACCCCACACTCTGATCTCCACTCCCTCAGTCCACACAACCATCAGGTTTAAACAGCCTGTTGCCAACAGCCTCTGCCCCAGTGATGCAGAATTCAAGAGGACATTAGCAACACTCTCCCAGAACCTCTTTTCATCTAACATACAATAATACATTCTTATTACTCACTTCCTTGTTAGCACTAGAAGCATGATATGCCTCAAATACTGACCTGGTCTTCAGAACAAACAGTTGTGTTTCACAAAGCTTACCATTAAAGAGATCAGAGTTGAAGCAATCTTCAGAGTTTCTCAACTAGATTGCTGCTACACACAGGCCAAGATGGGGAACTAGCCCTGCTCCTACTGTACCTGTAACAGTGTGCCTGCTGAGCACCAGCATTTACCTGGAGTACAGCAAAACTCTGGAAAAGTCATGTCAGATTTAGGGCACGTGACCCAGTTCTGTCCCTTGGTCTTTATTAGGTATCACCAAGTTTTTACACTCCATGAGATAACTCATGGCATTGGTAAATGACAGCTCTTACAAAATACTGCAGTTATTGATGCTGTTCCAGTGACTGCCTTTTCTAAGGAACACAGTGAAGTTTCTCCTTCCTCCTGCTCTGCCTGCTCGACACGTTCAGTGGGTATCACAGAGTCAGTGTTTAATGTGACTGGGGTGGGAGGCCAGTGCCCATCCCGGCAGGAACACGTGGACACAAGGCACTGCTCAAACAGCACCCCCGGTGAGCTGGCAGGCATTTGCTGTTGTCATCAGTATTGAGTGGGACTAGTCTTTCATTTCTTAACACACTGCAGCACTGCATTACTGCACATCAGATCTTCCTGGTATCGCATAATCCCCAGAAAGTGAACCAGGTTTTAAAAATTAGTATCTAATTCAGCACCTGCAGTTACTGTAAACCAAGGTTAGCTTACACAAGCTGCTCTACAAACTATAAGATGTTAAAATCCCTTGTACTGGGATTATGTTATTTCACTGACTAGCAAACAGTCTACCAAGTAAGACTGAAAACTGACACCACATACTGTTGTATTCATCACTAAAAGAACTGGGATTTGCTGGAAGGATCTTTAGTCTGAAATGTTACATATTCTTTCCACGAGTTGAGTTCTTCCTTATTAAGATCACGGTTCAGACCGTTTCTCAAATATCTGTCTGCCTCTTGACAAGGTCACAGGATGGTCTTCTCATTTTATTGTACTCCTGTAAAAAAACCCCAAACAAACCAGTCAGCTGAAGTGCTTTCTGCAAGAGCCAAACAAAGCATGAGATCTTAATACAGCAAGACAACAGCAAGACAGCTGTTACAGAAAAATGTGTAGCTTCTGGAAGTAAAGTCCAGGTAAGGAAGTAGTTCACCATTTTTGCAGAGTAAAACAACAGTAACTATTGAATTACAGATTTTAGCCTTCACTAAACAGTTATACAAGTAAAACTGTATAAAACTGTCTTGTAAGTGGCTTAAGTGAACAATTACAAGAAACTCATTCATACAGGCTGGTTTTCTTTTTGGGATAGGAGCAAGGCAAGATTTTTTCCCCCTTTTTCCCAGCTTTACTCCATATTTTAGTGTGAATGAGATCCCAATGTCTGAAGAACATTTCTGCTACCACAACCCACAACAGTTCTTTCTCCAGTGTTCATACATTAATTAGGTTGTCACTTCTTTAGGTACACCACTGGCTTAAGCAAGAACACGAGAACAGGCCTACTACACTTAGGTTACACAATTCCATGAGGTAACCTATAAGGAACCTGGAGGTAGTTAACAGCTAACTTTACTTCTACATTACCAGAAATTGATTTTACAGGGTCAGAAGTTGATTTTACAAGGAGTTACCTGTTATGAGGTGGTCTCTGGAATGGTAGGAAGGTGTGTAATTCTGTAGTAGCTATGTTTAAGCTGCCGAGCTGTACGTCCAGACACAATCCATTTCAATTTCTGCACATTTGGTTTGGAACACTTGCTTGAGGAATATTCCGTAAGGCACTTTAACACCAGCTCCTTCCAGAAGGTCAATTCTCTGTTGTTTATCTACATAACAAGACAGAATGTCATATGTTAATGATGCCTTTAATAACTAGTTAAATCTTTACTTTGTACATGTACTTTCAGCTTCTTCAACAAGATAGGCAGCCAAATATCCCAGGCCAAATGAAAAGAAACAAAAAACCACCACAAGAAAGCCACAAAAGAAACCAATATGCCCATGCACCCGTCCCTTCCCCACTGTGTAGATGTTTCCATGCATTTTTCTTCCATCCTCCCCTGAAATTTTATCTGTGCATACCTTGGAATGCACCTGCAGAAGTTCCAATGCCTCTGTCAACTCCAGCAGTTTTTGTTCTTCTATCTCTAATGCCATAATAGACAGTGCCAAGACAGAAGGCTGGAGAGAGAGAAAATGTTTTTAAACACTGCTTTGTAAAGTTTCAGCAGTTTAATTTTTTTCTGAACTTTCAAGATGTTTACCTTGGCTTTAGAAAACATGATTCTGCAGTGACAGGCCTTTAGCTGGGTCTCAAGTCTCTCAAGACTAAGGTATTTTCTCCTGTAATAAAAACAGATGAGTGAATCTAGAGGAATGCAAGATTGATCAAGGCAGCATCACTCTGGAAACTCAGAGAAGCAGCAAGAATGTTAATTATCTAAACAAAGGCCTCACTTGTCCCAGAAGTTCTAGGGTTACATTCAAACAGGTGTTCAGGTTTGGCAGTCCCAATGTCAAAAATAAATCTTGTGTTACACTGGGCAGAGTTGCATTATCGAAGCAGGCTTAACAAGGAATTTCAGTGCTTACTAGCAAAAGGAATCTTTTTTAAGCCAGACTTTGCAATCTTTACAATGAGGCAACACTTCACTGCAGCATAAGCAGAGATTTATTATACCATCATTATTGGGCAAGTTTGGTTTTTGGCTCAGAGAGCAATACTCAATTTATGCAAACAATCTTTAAAATTACAATAACATTAAACCACAGATGCTCACATTTATGACAAAAACCAGTAAGGGGGAAAGTTTAGGGGATTTTTAAAGTATAGAAAGGTAAATTACACAAGCAATTTCCCTGCACTATTCTACATTCCCTGATCATAGGCAGTTATAGCAAAATCAGTATTAGTTATTGTACCTTTCACAGCTTAAATTCTCATGAATGAATGAATGATAGAACTGTAGGAATTGGAAGGCTGTTGTAGCTTTGATTTTCCAACACAGTTTCTCCAATATGATTTTCTCCATTCTCATCATATCTGAAACAGTGAACCTATACTGGCTTATTCGGATTAAGTCAGTGGCTAAGGGCACATTTCTCTCTTCTTCTGATGCCTTCACAGCCAAGTAGAAGCAGCTGAGTCCAACACAGCCCAAGTGTTTAGTCTGTACCTAAAGAAAAGTGAATTGTTGTTATTTTCAAAGAAGGCCTCTGATCAGCTATTACAACACGTAGGTATTAAACCGTAGGCACCCATCTATTTCAGGAAAAAATTAGGGGGGGGCAGGGGTTGTTTTGTTTTTTGGAGATTGAAAACTAAGTCTTTTATCATACATTCTTATCTTTATTTAACCAAACAAGAAAACAGTCACACACCGTAAGTTGCATCTCATTCATCTAAAAAGCAAAACTGCATAGCAATTTTGATTGAGGTAGGACTGGTTTGTTAATGAGGTTCTAAAATAGCCGAATAGGAATCTTTTAGGACTGGAAGTGTTGTACACATTGGGTGATAGTAAAAAAATTGGGGGTTTCTAACTCTTTTTAAAGTATACATATATATATATACGTACACATGTATATAATTGTCTTATTTTTATTCCATAGACAATGCAGTCCCCATTTTTACCGCTTATTCTGGATTCAGAAGTCTTTGAAATCATCATTTTCCCATCCATTCCATCTAGCGTTCTCATTTTTGTTTGAACACACAAGGAAAACAAGCTTTTGTTCTTATCCAAATTGTTCAGTGTAAATCCTGTCTTGTTAGACAATTAAAAACAATCCAGCATGTCACATCTGCACGGGAGAATGGAGTGCTAACTAACGGTTGACCAGATTTAAAGTGTTCAACAGCATCTTAATATACACAAGGCTTATTGATAGGTTGAAAAGGCAGTTAAATAAGAAGTAATTTCAGATGTTCTTGTATCTATGCAACAGGACAGGCAGTCTGTCTTGGTCTAACTCATTAACACGTCCTGTGTTTCCCAGCCCATGGGCATCCTTTAGTTCTTCCTTCTGCAGAGCAAACACCTTTCTTAACAGTCCTAAAATCTGAACGGAGAACACCAATGTTTAGCCCTGTGCAACCAAGTAGCTCTGGAACCCGCTTAACTTTTATCTAATCTCAAAACATTCTAGCTTCGAATAGGAACCAGCCTGAGAACTTACACTATAAAAAGCCTTACCTTCATTTTTGACAGGAATCTATCTAAGAAATTCACAGCTAATGAGAACGTCTCAGTGTGGAAGCCGAAGAACTGAGTTAGGCTGAGGAGGTCTTTCACTTGGAAGTCTCGCAGGCGGGCGGTCATTCGCAGGCCATGGTCGTGGGCAGCCTCGAGCAGCCTGAGGCCGGCGGCGCGGGGCTGAGCCCGCAGCTCCTGCTCCAGCATCGCGGGCAGCTGCAGCAGCGGCTCCCGGGCCTCGCCGCCCGCCGGGGTCTCGATCATCTGCCACGAGACACAACGCCGGCCGATCAGACAGCCAGAACGCGGAAAAGTCACCAAAGCCCTCGCAACCTCTCCGGCCGAGGTGCAGCAGCGCGGGCACCCGCCCGGAGCGCCTCAGCCCCGCGGCAGCGCGGCCCCGCAGCCCCGGCGGGGCGGCGCCTCCCGGGACGTGCCCGGG
>VZRO01007446.1:435879-474564 GCA_013397915.1 Daphoenositta chrysoptera | reverse complement strand
GGGCCGGGAGCGCGCGGGACCTGCCGGAAGGGGGCCGGGGCCCTTCTGCCCCGAGCAGGAGGCCCACCGCCCCGGCAGGGCCCGCAGCCCCGGTAGGGCCCGCAGCCCCGCCGCTCCCGCCGCAGGCCGCTCTGACAGTCTCGCTCGTTGGGGCTCTGGGAGCTCCCCGAGCGTGCGCCCAGCCCTGGCACCAATGGCTTTTAAAGCGTAAATGGCTTCCAAACGCTGGCGATGGCTCCCGGCCGAGTTTCCAGGCCAGGCGGACGCTGTCCCTCAGGGCTGGCGGGTTCGGTGCCTCACTGCCCTCACCTCCCGCTCGGCCCAAACCCCTCAGGTACAAGGCACGGAAGGGTTCATGTCTCCAACGCTTTGGAGTCCTTCTGATAGATTTTGGTATATTCGTGGAATGTGAGATTGTCACTAAAACTGTGGGAAAACCAAAAACCCTCCAACAACATTTTTAGTGTTGAGAATCAAGGCATTACTTTATTCTGGCCAGCATGTTGTTCTGGCCAGGATGTGCAACAGAAATAATTTCATCCACACATAGCTGGGTGTGCAGAGAAAATCATTCCATGACGCATCCAACATTCAAACCAGCACTGAAAATTATTCCAGGAGCTGAAAATATTCCACTCTTGAACAGACTTTAGGCAAGCAAAGGAAATTGCTTACTTTATAGTGCTTCTGTTTTGGGCATGCTTGAGGCCCAAGGCATTTATTTATTTAATATACGTTCCAAAGTGGTTACCAGTTCCTTTAAAAGACTGAACAATGGCTGAAGAATCCATTTTGCAGATCATTACGATCGTATTTCAATGGGCTCAAGGTACTTCAGTTTTTTCTTAGAACTGTTGAGGTGTTATTTCTGCTTCAGCCTAAAACTTTCAAGATATTTTGTGAGGGTTACTGTGAATTGCTTGAAAGGCTTAAAATTCTCATGAGGAGTGAACCGACCTTTTCTGGAAAATAAAGGTTTTAAGGAAGGCAAACCTCTTAGCTTTTCCCTCTTTAAGAAAATAAATGTTGGTATGTCACTAACACATGAAGTGATATACACCTCTAAACTGGTTTTATCAGTACTGATACAGATATTGAACATATACACGTCTTGCTGATGGAAGTACTCTTCATCTCAGGAGGGCATGAAAGAGTTCAAATCCAGGTGGATTTTATGGTTTTTAGAAATTATCTTAGGAAGACTAAGATTGCAATAAAGCCTAGGTAATACTTACCTGAGAAGAATGTTTTTTTTTTTCCAGTGAAGTCTATCAGCCTGTTTGATGTTCAGAAATCTTCCTGAAAGGAAGGTTGAATGATTTATTTAGCTTTTAGCCAGCGTTTTTGGTACAACTTTTTGCTAGCTCTATTGATAGCCAACACCTGAACACACAAGCCCAGTCATCCCACGTAGTCTGAGAGTGGGATTTTTGTCTGTACATATTCTGCTTTTGAGCATGTTTGTTTTGCACTTGCGGTAAGTTTTATTTGTCAAGTGCTTTATGCCTTCCTTTGAAACAGAGGAAGCTTGAGTTGCACTTTAAGTGGTGGCAAATTGCAAAGAGCCAACACCTGTTCCAGGCAGTACTTCACACTCCCCAGTAGCACGGCGTTTCCTCTGAACGGTGAGAACAGCAGAGCCTGCTGGATGTGCTGGGAGGAGAGGACCCGGTGAGTTAAAGCTCTCTGGGCTTTCCTAGAGGCATGAATCCGCAAATTGAGACAATTCAGCTGACAGATGTGGTAGCTGTTACTGCAGTTGTTCAGAACAGGTACTTTTGTTAGCCAGGAGTAATTCCAGTATAGATGCACGCGGCAACAAACTGTGACTGGTGTGAATAAATTCTGGTCCCCTCTGCCTGAAATGAGCAGCGTGCGGGATTTGCTCCCAGAGGGAGGTCTTTGTTTTATAACTATGGGAAACTGCAGTTGTTTTCATTATCGTGTCTTGGAGCAACGTTGTTAATAAAGCTCTAAGGTATTTTTGTTCAGCAAAAGATGTTCTTATGTGTGGGGTTTTAACTGTTCAGAAACACTGGCTAAACACTGGCAAGGGCATTCCGTGTGTTTTCTCAAGAGTGAGAACTCACCAAAGCAATAGCTTTGGGTTGTTTTGAATGCGGTGATGGCAATTGGCTGTTGGGAGCACTTGGCACATCCTCCCTGTGATAACCGCTGTCCTTAGCTGTGTTCTTTGCTCTGTTGTCACCCGAGAAGGGGATGATGAGAGAGCAGCTCTCTGGGAAGCCTCTGCAGTTGTGCTCCTTCCTTTGAAGGACCGTAAAAGAGGGACTGTTTCATGCATTCATGAGCTTTATCACCTTATTTTCTCAATACATGCATCAAAAGCCATATGCATCCTAGTTTCTCCTATTGTACTTATCGCGGATTTGTTGTTGGTTTGTTTAATTCTTCCTATCACTTAACCTGTGGAAATTAATTAAAAATTGTTTTATTGGAAGAATCTTTGTACTACAGAAGACCTTCCAGCAGGCAAGACTAGAAGGAAGTGTAGTTAGAGATGCAGAGATTTTTAAGAAGAATGTGTTTTGCATAGCAAGTGTTTGGATTTCTGGAAGGCTCAGTGGAAGTCAGCATGAGGGAGCCCTTGGGTGTGGAGGTGAAATGACCAAATACCACACCTGTGCCTCTTTCCCCTCTAAAACACCACTCACGTGCATGAATCTAAGTTTCTACTTGCTGTCCATTTCACTTCCTCCGTCAGACCTTTGCAAACTACTCATAGAGAGAATGCATCTGAAAGGCACTGGTTTGACCCTCATTATAATGTCCTTGATTTGAGAGTCTATTAGACAAGAAAAAGTAATTTGTTAAAAAAATGAGAGTGGAAGCATCAATCCCAGGTCTGATGCCACAGCTCATCTGAGAGAAAATGAATTGTCTTTCAGTGCTACAAACTCTGTAAATCAATCTGTTGCTACTGGATGACATTCCCATATAATTGCCCATGAATGCAAACTCAAGTACTTCAAGTATTCACAGATGCAGAACATCAGAAATAAAGATTATAGTAAATCAGATGTCATGAATATGGATATTTATGTTGCCAGTAAATAGTCTGAGTTATCTAAATTAAAATTCAAAATTATATATTGCAAAGGAAGTGTTCTTTTTTTTTTTTTTTTAAGAGTTGGAAAACATTTGCAGTATTCTTCCTGTCATTACTATGCACATAATAATCATGTGAAGCAAATGATACTTCTTTTCATGCTGCTTGTTTTAAATAGCTTTTATTTCTCAAATTGCTCTTAAAAATAGACTAAGGGAGTGCTGTAAAAAGCAGTGGGCCATGGATCTGGTCTGAAGCCACTGACAGCCAGCAAAAGCACTGCCCTGTTTTCTGTTCTGGCAGTGAGGATTCTGGACTGAGGCGACGGCATAGAAAAGCAGTTCATGTCAATTAAATAGAACATATAAGTTATTATTTTAAAATGTTCTTTGGGCCTAGGCACTTGGCAACCAGAAGCCCCAAACACCTTCGTGGGGCTGCTGTAGCCACTTGGGCAGCAGCTTGAGAAGTGTCTTGCTCTAAGTTGCCAGACTTTGTGCTGGAGTGGCTGAAGCGAGTGCACAGACTCCATCTGCTCTGCAGGCTGCTGTGTGTGGCTAGAAAATGCTTCAAGAGAGGGGCTGAAACAGTAAGAGCACCAGGAATTTCTGAAATGCATTGCAGCTGTTCCCTTGTAGCTCTGGCAGAGATGAGATGGAGCATTAAGACTGGAGAGTAAAGATGCTACATCTTCTCTCCTAGATATCTGTCCTTCAGAGGTTGTCCTGCCTGAGACAAGGACACGCCGTTTTCTTGTGGATTGGCTTGGTAGCTGAAGGCACACATTGCTCCCAGTGTCTGCACCTGTGCCAGGCTGAGAAATGCTGGGAGTGCTGCAGGGGTGGATGCTGAGCCTGCCAGAGAAGCAGAGTGGATGGTTGAAGGAGTGGTCTCTTCACCTCTTTTCTACTTAACCTGTGTCAGATGTTTTTCAGAAATCTGTGTCTGTTTAATCCTCACAGCCACAGTCAGCACCTGCAGGGTTTCATTACCTGCACTGTTCTC
Organism: Daphoenositta chrysoptera; assembly: GCA_013397915.1. Lineage (NCBI taxonomy): Eukaryota > Metazoa > Chordata > Aves > Passeriformes > Daphoenositta > Daphoenositta chrysoptera. Next base: position 470,489 of record VZRO01007446.1, on the reverse strand, counting down.
CCCGGAGCCTTCCATCCATACTCCTTGCCTGAGGATGTAGGAGCCCCACTGAAGCTCAGGACTGGGGTTGGCCTTCTCCCCTGCTTGGCCAGACTGGTTTGTTGGATTTCCCAGATGGGGCTCTTGGACGTGCTGTGTCCCCTGGTGTGTCTGGTGATGACAGTGCAGCCCATGGCTGCCACCAGGCTGGCTCTGCTCCTGCTCTGGGATGCTGGCTTTCTGGTGAGGTTCTGCCCTGGCCTCAGCTTTTTTGTTCCTTTCTATGGAAAGAGAGCTATATATCTACTGGCACCCCATTCTCAAGACAGCTAAAGAAAGTAATGCTGGCTTTTCACGCTTCGCTGTGTGTTTTATGACTATAGCATCAGAATTAACATAAAGATTCTTAATTTTTTTTTTTTTCTGGGATTTCAGTTAAAAAAATAAATTACTGTAACAGCTGGAAAGGTTTCTTCCTGCCCCTTCTCTTGTGTTTGTTCCCTTATTGTAAAAATTGTCTTGAGTTAGTTCATTCATGTAATTGTACAGAAATGCACACGAGAAAGAAAGGCAAACAAAAGGAAAGAGGTGAAGCTTCCCAAGTAAATATAAGACCCTATAGGAGATTTGCTTTCTCTGCTGCTACTCCTTTACTGATTCTCATTATATCAAATATGTCAGAAGAGAGAGTAAACTCTCTGAGATGGGTTTAAGTACAAGAGCTTGGGAATACCAGGTGTGAGGCGAAGCAGACAAGTTTTTAAGTCATTTGGACCTACCTTAGGGAAAGTATGTTCATAATATTAAGTTCAGTGTAGGCTCAGGAGAACTGTGGAATTCTGATTTCAAAGGCCCCATTTCAAAGCTTGCAGAAATCCAGGTTCTTGAATGTGTTTATGCATCTAAATCCCACTTTCCTTAATGTAAAGAATTTAGATGTCTAAACTTCACAAAGAAGGGTCATGGACACCAGAGGGGGCATCAGTTAGCCCTGACAGTGAGTGATTTGTTTGAAACGTAGATTAAATGAATTCCAGAGTTCCTTGTGATTTTTTCCTTACATTGCATTGTTCAGCTTTTAATCAGAAAAACTCCACAGGCCAAAAAGAAAGGGAGTGAGCTCTGCATTTCCTTGCTATAAATAATTAAGAGAAGGACACTTTGTCAGACCATGGGGATTGTAAAACTTTTAATAAATATCAAAACCTGGAAAGGATTTAGTCGTTGCAATTGCCTATTGATATCCTTACACTGATCTTAGTCAAACGTCTGGTTTATGCTTTCTTCTCTCTTTATTTTCTTAATAACAAAGAATAATGTGGTAATAATCTCCTTTTTCAAACTAGAAAACTTATTTCTGTGTACTGTGTGAAATCGCCAGTTTGAGGAGACTGTCAGGGGTTTCTCTGCCTTGACTGCAAGGATGATGCCCAACCCGCTGTTTTGGATAGGAATAATGGCAGTCTATTAGCTCTTTTTCTTTATTACTGTGTTGGAATAATATGTAATCTGTATGCTGTCTGTATCTGAGCTATATGCTTGCTTATGTGATCTCATTGTGCTATTTTTATGATGCATTGATTTTAAAAATAGTCTTTTACCCCAGAAGTATTTATATTGAAATCATTCAGGAAAGGGCTTTACTGTTCCACACTCCTTTCCCCCAGCCTTTGTTAAGAGCATCAGCAAGCATTAAATGGGACTGGTGTGTAGTTGGCTGCCCTAGAAGAGGAGGGTGTGGATGGGGTATGAAATCATGGATCAGCAGTCCTGTACTCTTCATGGTTATATCTTCTAAGCCAGTAATTTTCAGTCAGGTATTTTGTCCCACGTTGAGAAGATTCAGGACTGCTTTTCTAGGAGGAGTCGTGTCAGCTGGATTTGGAACACAGGGTAATTTGTTGAACAGACAGGGAAAGCTGAGACCAGACACTTGTGATGATTAATAAGCCTGCAAAAGTGTGTGTGTTTTTGTTAATCACCCTGAGAGAAGCAGCCTGGGGACAGTGTCAGTTTCCTTCAGAGAGAACTGTTAGAAATACTTGAGTCATTACAAGACAGTACAAAGTCATGCTTCATGTTTCAATATATTATTTTTTTTGCTTGTGGACTGAATGTTTCCAATGGTTGTGTGGGCGCTGCGCATTTGCTTTAGGCTTACCCATAATGAGCTCATTGTTCCTGACTAGTCTGGAATAACAGTTGGTGAGCCCTCTAAGCTGAGATTTGACACCATGGAAATACATGGTTTGACTTTTTTTATTAGGAAAAAAATATTAGGAAGTCAATCACTTGCACTTCAAAGCTTTTTTTTCTTTAAAAAAAAAATCAAATTTTTGATAAATCCCAAATGAATGCAACTTGAAACACTAACTGAGGGCTCAGGAGCTCTCAAAGGTTGAAAACAGTTTGCTGAAGTCTGTACCTGGGGATCTTTGGCACCGTGCTCGGCTGAGGAGCCCAAAGAGAAGGAGTGAGCAAGTAATTTTTGTTTGCTAGATCATGTAGGACTTGGAGACAAGCAAAAATACACCTTTATGATTGTTGGGGGAAAATAAAAGTAACTTGCAGACATTATTCCTGCCACAGCCTCCAGAAGCAAGGTGATACCTGGTCATGGGAATTTGCTCTGGCTGGGTTTGTGTCTTTTTAAAGAAGAAATAGTTTGTCCTGTTATCTGTGTCTTACTTTCAAGAAAAGAGGGTCTGCTAATTCCTAGTGTGATTTACCAAATGAGTTAAGTAGTTCAGGTAGTAGCTTAAACAATCAAGAGCTAAATATCTTTTTCTGATCCATAGATTTCCAGTGCAGCAGTTTGCAAGTCAGTCAGTATCCGTGTTGTTGTGCCAACTCTGTGGTTAGAGCTCGTGTCAGAATATGAAGCATCAGGATACTTCAGTTCATATGCAGAACTACATTCTTCTTTTCAAAAGCTGCTTCAGGAGAAAAATGGACTGGTGTTCACAAAGGCAGGACTGTGATTAAAGGACAGGCTGCTTCCCTGATGGCCCCTTTTGGTTTTAGTGGAGATCTTCAGACAACCTAATGAAGTGAATTTTGTTCTTGCAGTGGGAAACCATAGCAACCTGCCACTTTAGAATTCACAGTATATAATCTGTCTGTCCTTCAGATAGTATTCTGCAGTCCAGAAATAGTCATCGTTTCCTAATGTGTGAATGTAAAATGTCAGACAAATGTAGCTGGAGTGACAGTGTTGTCTCTGGGGTAAACACGAGCCCTGTTGTGCTGATTGTCTGGTGCTGCACATTTGGAAAGCAGGTCCCAGAGGAGGGCAAAGGAAGTCTATTCTTTAGTTTTTAATATATAGGCTAGAAAGGTGCTGTGAAATTTGGTAATTGAAAGAGATGCTGCAGTCCCCCCAGTCTACTCTTACCTTGCCCTCCAACCTGTACGTGCCCCTACTTATTTTTGTCATATTTTCTTAAATTAGGGTATATAGAGTTCCAAGTTTTTTGGTCAGTGGTCTCTGGCAGCACTCGGAGGCTCAGCCCTAGAAGTACTCAGTAATCACATCGTGGGGTGAGGGCCCTGCAAGCTGCTCCCAGCTGGCCAAAGCTGTTTGTTGAAAACATGGAAAACATTCTTCCTTGGTTAAATAAATAAATGCTCGAGAGCAGCCTCACTGACTTCTGCCTGTGTCACCCTCCCACTGCAAGATCTGAAACAGCTGAGACAAGTAATTTCTGCAGAAACCAGCACTGATTACTGAACAGTTGAAATTTAGTTTGTGAGCCTCAGAATTTGCTGCCAGTTTTAGGGGCTGGGCTACCAGTCTGAGAAGGGATGACTTAGCTTTTTTTTTGTGAAAAGGGCCAAATGAGTGGTGCATTGAAGGAATAAACAGGCAAATATTTAATGATACTGCTAGGGATTGATTTAGACTAAACAGCTAACTAAATATTTTCCTTAAAAATATTATCATGACTCCAGCTTCTGTAGGGAGTGTTTCAAAATCAACTTAAATGGCACAGAATGCTCTTTATGAATGTATGTTTTATGGAATAGATGCATTTTAAATAGCTTTTTTGCTATAAATCAAATGTTAACAGCCAAAATTATTTTTTTAAATTCTAAATTATTTTGATAGGGCTGTGATTTACTTAAGAGGAGAGCAAAATAATGTTTGATCAGCGTTGGTTGTTTTTTTGGTTGGTTGGTTTTTTTCTGTTTCTGTGTCATAATGGGTCAAAGCTATGAGATTCCTTCTGCTCCTTTAAACTGATCTGGCTCCTTGTTTTTTGTGACACATCGATTCGGTTTAAATTATGGTTAATCAATTTTTTCTTGTCACAACTCCATTTCCCTGCCTTTTTTGGAAATCATATATGTTCAATAGCAGTTTTTGTCCTTCTGCCCCCTTTAAGTTGGTTTTTCATCAACCTTTGAGTAGTTACCCCTTTATTAATAACAGTGGAGCACATTTAAGCTGTTCCCATTGTCCCTAGTTTTTGTTTTGTTACCTCTTTCTATTTAATCTGAATACCAGTTGTTTTCAGCTTTTGATTTTTTGCACTGCATATTTGGTGTTTGCATTGTATGTAGATGGATTCGGCACTGAAATCACTTGTTATCACTTGTGTGGAAGCAAATGCTGTGGGTTTCTTGGTCTGGTGATTTTTTTTGGTTTGTTTGCCCAGGTGTACTAGCAGATTTTTCTCCTTGTCTTGCTTGGCGATCTAAAAGGAATCCCTTTGTTAAGAGAGGACCCTTACAGTTGAAGGAAAATGTAAATGACAGTACGTATTCTCATCTCTGTGGTATCAAAACTAATGATACGAACAATCGTGTGGAAAATTAAAAGTCTTTCCCAGCAGAAGGTGAGATTCAGTCTTCTCCCGGATGAGGGCAGTGGTGGCTCACGGATTGCACAGTCCCAGCTCATGTTTAATGTAACACTCATTACAGACTGTGAGATTTGGTGTATTTATATTAGGAGTTTCAGCGAATGTGTTGTGGAATTACTTTTATAAATTCAGGGCTGAGAAATACGAGAAAGGAATAATGTGAAGGGAGATATTTTTATATAGAGGACTTTCAACTTAACCTCCCCCCAGAAGGATTTTTGAGTTTTGAAGAAAATCAGGACAACTTGCTGAAGGGAATAAGATGCATTCACTTGACAAATAGAGTTTGAAAATCTTTGAAGGTTTTAGATTTTCAAATTATCAAATTTTGCTAGAATGAAGAGTAATTTTTGCTGAAGGATTGTTTTCCATACACAGTGTTTCATTTTGCCATTTAGTTCAATTCCAAATCTATTTACATGCACTTAAATCTTGTACTTTTAATTGCTACATCCTCATGTGGCTGCTTTGCAGCAGTGGTTATGGAAGCTTTAGATGAGTAATTTCCCCTTCCTTTCCCTTAACATAAGACTCATCATGTTTTTTGTAATTGGCTTTCAGTATTGAGCAATATAAATGGATTTGAGAGAGAACAATGTGTGTTGTTGCAGGTGTTTGAATAGGTGTCGTATTTTGAAATGTGACTTCTCTACCAATTGAGGACTTTTCGATACAGCATTTAGTGACCAGGTTTTTGGGGGTTTTGGGGCAGATAGAGTAGCAGTGAAGATAAGATTGTAACTAGACAGATAGCTTGCTGAGGTGGCACAAGAACTGGATTGAATAATAGAATTAATAACGTAATTGGGTGTTACAGTTTTGAGAATCTGCTGATATTATGTCCAGTCTGCTTTCGTTTGTTCTCTGTGTCTGCTCAGCTTTACATAAGCTTGTGCTCCAGTGAGTCTGGCAGCTCTGCAGTTACAGGCCAATAATGGTGCAGAGCAGTGAGCTGAGGTCTCTCTGCAGAAGAGAGATGGGCAGATTATTAAATGAATTGAAAGAGTAGCTCCATGCAAGCACAACTGCTGCTGCCTGTTGAACGATGGGATGTTTGTGTTGATGTGCTGCTAACACCACTGTACATGATGAGTGTTTCCTGAAGGCTGTGCTAGAGCAATGTGAAAGATGGGTGTCTAATCCCTGGGTGATGAAAAGTGGTAGAGTCACTGGCTTTGAGGTGACAGGGAGCACATCCACAGTTCAGTTCTGAGTGTCAACTGCTAGGCAGAGCTTTGATTTTAAGCTGAAGAAAAAGTGTATCTTTGTAGCAGTGTAGCTACACTAAAAAAAAAAGCTAAAAGTGTAGCTCTGCTTGCACATAATTGTAACTATAATTTAAGAAATTTATCCAGCTAAATTTTTCCTTTGTTGGATTTATCTTCTAGTATGCCAGTGGAGTCTTGTAGCATATCATAATGCTTCCTGCTTTCTACACCTGGCATTTCATACCAATGGCATGGATGGACCTTGGAGGTGGGAATCTAAGCTCGTATGAAAACATAATCACGCTTTCAAAGTATTAGGCAGCAAACTTCTGATGAGGAAAATGTTGGAGGAGTGGGTCTGTATGCAGTCCAAGGGGTAACTGCAGGCTAAATGTGCTGTATCGTGTGGCCACTGCCTTCTCCATGTGCAAGAGGAGCAAGTGGCACTTTTCAAATGAACTTTGCACTTTTGTGTGGGAATTTGTTCATAGTACAAATACACCTTGTGTGCTCAAGGTGCCATTTTGGCACCTGCATGTCTTCAGGCACTCTGCAGATATTCTTTGTAAGAAATGTGTGAGTTAAAGCATCCTTGCTGGTCACTTCTTGTGCCTCAAGTAGTGGGGTCCACGAAGGACTGGCTCCTTCCTTTGAGGCCACTGAAACGTGCGTGGGTGGAACAGAGTGGTCAGTGGCAGGAGTTTGGGAATCTTTTCTTAGAAGGTGGACAGGGAAAACACCCCTCTCCCGTTTCACTGAGCTTTGTGGCTGCCTGGAGAACCTGGGCTTCATTAAGCACACAGCTGTAAATTTTCAAACCACCTGAAACAAAACCAATATTGATTAATTAAATATTTATGGACTCCTGGCTGGCTGTTTGTTATGTTGTAACATAGTACGTTTTCCAGGTTAAAGCTGTGAAATAAAATTTATTCTGATCTTGGCTTGGGAAGCCCTTCCCCAGGAGGCATTTGCACTTGGCTGGCTGCTGATCTGAGTCTAGCATGAGTCTAGGTCCCAGGAACTGCAGAAGCATGGAGAATTATGGAAGCATTCTGTTTGCAAACCTTGTATTTAACATTTATGGGGAGGTTTGTGAATATGTGCCGTGCTCCATGTGCACTGGGGGTCTGTGGGAGGGACCCCTGCATTTTGGTGCTCTGACAGGTTATCTGTGTGCTGAGGTCTCAGAGACAAGGGACAATGCCCTTCCTGTTCATTTTGGGTACTCTGCATTACCTCTGGGAAGCACAATTTGCAAATTAAAAGGCTGTTTGTCAAAATGCCTGCTTTGAATAAAGAGAGTTTTCCATAAGGTTAAATTTCCATGTTGTTATCTATCTTGACAAAATTGCTGTTGCTTCTATCAGTTTCTTAGGTGTCACTTCTCCCTTTTTGATTTGTTCCTTGCTTCCTGTAAATGAGCTTATACATTATGCATCTAGGAGCTATTTTTCTGGTATTCCTCTACAGAATAACTTAAAATATACAGCAATCAATGCTGCTCAGAAAAACTGTCATACTTGTGTTCCCAGACTTCTTGGAAGGTTAAAACCCTGTAGCTGACTCAAAGGTGATAGCATTCACTGTAATGGATTGCACAGAAAATCAATAGGAAAGAACTATTGTTTGAAAATGTTATTACAAGCTAATGTCAGATTTAAAAATATATATCAATAAGGCTTGTTTTGGCTGGTGACATGAGAATGTGTGGTTTATGCAGTTACTCTGTATACAGTTTCATTTTTCTTTCTGGGTAATGAGCATATTTGCACTTCAGTGTTTCATGCCTTTCTTTTTCTTACATCTGATTTGATTTAATTGTACTGTGTAACTTTTTTCAGACTGACAGAGGAAGACCTATAAAGGCTGTCTTCATAATCATCGCTGTGAGATAAAGACCTGCAGCATGTCAGATGTTTGTTTTTCTTCCTTTCAATGCTCACTTATTGAGTGTCTCAGTTCCTACTGAGGAAAATAATTTAAGGAAGATACGAATTACCAATTACTGCGTTGTTTATCCCAGTAGATAAACAGATAAAATGTGTTTCTTGCTTGTCTTGTAAAAAAAAATATGGTTTTGTTAGGAAGTATTTTAGAATTTTAAGCAGAAATCAAAGGAATATCAACAACTACCTCCATAAACTTGGCATTAGCAACTAATGCCTTGATTTACCTAGGAAGAGAATAAGTTGAAAAACTGGCTAATAGAAGTAATCTGAGTGTTTTTTATGTGAACCATAGACAATATAACTTGTAATTTCTGAGGGCCTGTAGTGCTAAATTTCACTGTCTGGCAGGACAAGATAGGATGGTGTACTATCAATTGCTTTTGTCTCTCCTGGTCCAAGATTTCTTTTCAACCTCTTGCCTACATTTGTGATTTCCAGTGCTTGCTGTGCTGATAAATCTTCATGGATCTGAGTGCCTCAATCAAGAGCTGCTTTACATTGTAGTGAAGGCCCATCCTGCTGCTGGGAATGTGTAAGGAATTTCTGCTCTGCCAAAGATTTTCAGCTCTACCTTTTTATTTCCTTTCACCCTGAGCTGTACCCAAAATCTGCATTGCTGATTCTCTGCTAAGCAGCAGCATGTCCAAGTGCTAATGGCACAATTTGTAACCAGGCCATAGATAATAAAGAATTTACTGAAGGAAACCATTTTGGGCACTGCACTTAGTTCTTCCCTGTGCATAAGAAGTTATGAACACCCTAGGATCCAGCCAGGAACTGTGATACTGATGTCTGCAGTCCCACCCTTCTAATAGTTCCTGTAGTCATCCCTGCACCAGGCACTGACTAGACAGAGTGCAAGAACTGCCAGCTTTAATAGCTGCTAACCAGTCAAAGCTTAACTATGAGTGAAGGGCAAATGGCAGCTTTTTTGGTGAATCCTTAAATCCTCGTTCAGTATCTTTCTTCAGAAGCACGCTTTGCTTCTCTTTTTATTTTTGTCAGTCTTGTTTGGAACATCTCTGAGACAGCACTGAAAGCCAGTAGATTTTATAAAGTACTCCAGAGGGGTTCTAAACTCTAATTCATTGCAGTGTTTACCTTGTAATTAAAAAGGCTGTTCTTGATGGGCAGATAAAAAGGATTTAGAAAGGAAGATATAAATTCTATTTATTTATTTATTATATTTCAAAAAATTCCCTTTGAACAGAGAACTACTGATCTGTTGAGAAAATCTCAATTATTTTCTCCATGTAATAGAAACGGCATATTTACAACAGGTAGTTATTGGAACTACTTTTCCCCAATACATCTGGAGAACAGAACTCCCTGCATATCCCCCTAGGCCTTACAAATTGTGTTTTGTACTTAAACACTTAAGAAACAGGAAAGAAATGTTTTTTATAGTGCCTACCATGTTCTAGATGTCCTCCTGCACGCTTTCATGTAACTTCTCATGTATTAAAAATAGTATTTTAAGGATAAAACTGGCACACTGTTCAATGTGTTGTGGATATATGCAAACAAGATATTGCAGAAGTTCATTTTAAGTACCTAAGTGACTTGTGCTTTAATGGAAACTAGAATTTCAATAGAAGACAGCTGTCTTTGGCTGGAGAAGAAAATTTAAGTTCTGGCCTATTATACCTATAAACCAGTAAAAAAGAAAACGTTTTACTGGAAGTCATGCAGAACTGCATTGGCTTTTAAGGAATGTTGAAATTCCCACATACTCATTCATAATGTTTCAGTTTATAGAATGCTTCGTTTTATAGTTTACAGTTTACTGAGTGCTTCGGTTTATAGAGAAGAACTTTACTGGATGTGTACTTATTTCTGAAACCTCCTGCAAGTCTGCAGCCTGTGCTTAGTTTTCTTGACTGATTTGTTGAAGTTCTCTGTCACCATCCTTCTCGGGGCTGTCTTTCTTGTTAAAGTACTTTTATGCTTTTGTGGCTTCTGTGAGGTGATGATGTGACCAGAATTGTTCTGCATGCAGAGGACTTGCTCTTCCAGGTGTGTTGCTGAGCATTCACGATGACAGCTGAAGTCAACACACATCCAGCATGTCTGAAACTTAAGCCCCGAGGCCCAATCAACCTTTTGCTGAAATCAGTGGAGAGGCTGGCAGCAGTGGGAGCTGGACTGAGGACAAAAAGTCTTTTGAGGCTAAAGTCAGAGTGGGAATATCATGAAATACTGGGTTCCTGGCCAGCTCCAGTGCTGGCTGTTGTCCAGCACTGGCTTGTCTGTGCTCTGCGCCTCCGTTGCTTGGCTTTGTTTCTGTGAACAATCATTTTAGCACTTTGAAATGTAACATTTTGAAAGCTCCTTCTGGCACAAGCTCTATAAGTGTGTGAGTGGCCATGTTTCGTTTGTGCCTTTTTGATGGTGTTCTGGGAAAAACAACAAAACTCAAGTGTGCTGTTTCTTGGTTTAGATACTGTGGACTTTGTAGGATTTTTCCTGAGACGCAGAAGCAGACAGGGCCTTGCTCTAGGGTAAGTGAACATAAAATCACATAGAGACTGTTTTGCACTTGTTCCCCTCCACAGTTATTGCAAATCTCTCTTTAATGTGCTGTTCAACACGGCGTGTCTGAGCCAGGACTTCTGGTCAGTGTTCAAAAGGGTAATTACAGGAGATGAACCTGAGAGACTTCTCAGTACTCTTGGGCAAACCCTTGAGTGGATGAATAATACTCTTACACCTCTTCTGAATGCAAGGAGCAGGGCAGGGTTTTCACTGCAGCAGTAAACATTGCAGTGTAATTTTGAGGGCTTTTTGTATGGAAAACAGCTTCTGTTTCATGCCTTGCAAGCTGAGTTGCAATGGGACCATAGTCACTTGTAGGCACAAGGGATTTTTTTTGGTTTTGTTTGTTTTATGCTTTGTTTTTATGAATCTGTTTCACTACAGCCTGGAAACTTCTGCAGCCCCAAACTATCAAAGATTTATAACTTAGAATCACAAATGAAGCGATGTTTGGCAAGTCTGAATGGATGGTATGTTTTCATTCCTTCTGCTTATTTAGTGATGTTCGAGCTCCTAAATCTATGTTTCTTGACAGTTTTGTCAGCTATCAAAAAGAAATCTTACTTTTTGTCTATAAACCCAGCAAGTGCCAGGCTTTTATTTCCCACTCTTCCATGTGAATATGCTTTATGCTCAAATGTGTTGCTGAACTGAGGCACCTGTGTGAAGGCATGTTAGTGAGTCTTGAACTACCTGAGTGAACCAGGGCTGTTCTTACTGAAGCTGCATGGAAGGGAAACAGAACAAAATAATCTGCCTCTGTGAACCTAAATGCTTAACTGGTGAATGAGAGCTGCTTAAGATATTTTTGACAAAATGCTTTTCTTAAGATAGGCCAATTTCGACAAAAGTTTGGTTTGAAAAGGTTCAGATGTTGCTTCTGATCAGAAATTGGAGGTTGGGCCCCAACCATCAGCAGCCCATATTCCCTACTCATGTACTTACAGTTATGGGGAACTTGGCTTGAAATGGCTATTTGGACATTTCTAAAGTAGGGATTGAAATGGGTCTTGTCTACATCCCTGATGATAAACCAGAGGAATGCACTAATATTGGGTCCTTCTGGATCTTCAGATCCAAATTCCATTACTGTTTTTTAAAGGTCTCATCTTCAATGATATTGAGTCTCTGCTGGCCAAAAATAGATGTGAAAAACTCTACTCCTTGACCACTGTATTATGTATGAATATCAAGAGATGTTAAACAGTCCTACCTTGTGTAATATGAATATCTAGTGATGGATCCTTCCCTGGAGTACCAGAGGAAGTCTGGGAGATGTGTTGTCACTGCTCTGTTCTTTCTGATAAGCTTCTTTATTACTAGAAGCAAGCATAAGTAAGAATTAGTGCTGCTTTAAAGCATTAAACCCCATTCATCTCTCTTCTAAGTCTGGTTGTGTACCCCAACTAGATGAGGGTTCCCCCAACAGTAAGGGTGTTCCTTGTACATTCCTCTTTTTTGGGTTTGCTTCTGGATTTTGTGGAATACACTGACCTTAAGGATAATTTGCAAAATAAATAGTGTTTGTTCAGGAGCTTATCTAATGCTTGCTAAAGGGCTTCATAGTCCTCTTAAAGGTGCTTGAATTATTTGTTCTGCTTTGTTCAGCATTTTGCACAGTCTGGAAACTGAGTAAAGCTATTAGAGGAAATTGCCATACAAATGGCAAAGTCATTGAGATGAGAGAGGATAACAAAGAGTAGTGGAATGTGGGGTGTGGATGGGGGAAGCATGAAAATAATATTTGTAGTACTCAGTGGTACTGCAGCTCAGCTGAGATATATAATAAGTGCTTATGTGGGCTACACGTATCAAAGTCAAATATCCTGATTTAAATGGTGTTCATGATGTAACTGTAGGTTGATCAATTCTGATTTGAGGTTGCAGTGGTCTAGAAAATGTGCATGTAGCTCCTGAACTGACCATCATGAGTCCTTGCATTGTAAAATCTCCACTTGTCTGTAGCATTTCTTGACTATGTGGTAGGTCTTAATTGTCAGACATATCACCCTGCAATATTTTGAACTTTCCCCCAGTTAATCTAATCAATGTCCTTCCAATCTACAGAAAAAGGAGGTTTTAGTGTGCTGGTTTCCTCTGTTTGACATTAGAGTTGTTAATAAATTAGACCTGTATTTCAGATACTGTATAGTAAGACAAAGATATTATTTTAAGCATTTCAACAATTTCTGCTTAAAAATCAGAATATGGTGCCAAGTGGCATCTTGTGTTATTTGCTGCCAAATACATTTTGCCTCACAGAATTTGAATCCAATCAAGTGATGTGAAAGCAAAATTAAAAATCAGCCTACTGCTGTTACTTAGAAGCTTTCAAGTGCACTTGGAAAACTGAGATCAATGGAAACCTTTACTGAAATATCAAATTAAAAATAGGGATTATCTCACTAATTTAAAAACTAATTTAAAATCAACTATCTGTAGCAGGGATTCCTGTTCTATAGAGGATTTGCAAAGTTCAGTTCACATGGTTTCTGCTGGAGTTTTTGTCCTTGGGTTTTTAAAAAATGGGAATGATTGTGGAATGGTCTTCCATGTTTATAAATACTGTAATACAAGTTGGAGAGCTGGGTACAATTTCTACCTGTTTTCTTCCTTTACAAGTATATCCAGGTGAAAAGATTAAACTCCTTTAGAAGTACTATGTAGATATGCTAAAACCTCACCAAATTAACTTGGATTTTGTAATTACAAATATTCTGTTGGTGTATAGACATAAAAACGATTCTGTACCTAACGTTATCACATTCTGATAAAGTCCTTTGTGTGGGAACTAAAACATTTCTGTAGGTACAGATATCTATAAGCTGGTGTGGATCTGACTGAGGTTGCCCTGGTGCGTGTCTCCACCTGGGCAGCCAGTGAAAGCTGGCAGGTGTGTAACTGTGAGCAGTAACCATTGCTGCCACCCTGTGCAGAAGAGAACAATGTCTTTGTTTCACACTGGAATTGGTGAGTGTAACAGGTCAGTGTGTGCCACAGGGGCTGGAGGGTTTGCCTTTGGGGCTGGGCAGGCAAGGGGAAAATGCCAGTGAGTTTCTTGTGAATTGAGTTTTCTTCTGCTGCCTGGGAAGTGCAACCCCTGACGCTTGTTCTGTTTAATCAGTGCTGCTGATTTATGGAGGTATCAGACCTCGGGGTTGAAAGCAAAGGAGCTCTTAGCAAAATCATAAATGGTGTTCAGTTCAGTCCATGTTAGGAAAATGTTGTATTTTCCAGAAGGACAGAATTCCTTATGGAAGGAGATTCTCTTGAAAAAGACTATGGAACTAATGTAGTGCTAGAGTTATTAGAAGACATGAGAATTTTTAAAGTAAGCTACTTCATTGACTAGCTCTGCTTGCTAGGAAAAAAAAAATTAAAGAGCTTACAATTTATTCCTAGAAAATTACATTAACTTAATATGTGTTACATGGATAAAGCACAAGCACCTTCTTCTGTGTTGTGAAAAGGTGTGCATGGGATGGCTCTCTGCAAGGTAAAACATCCCTGGAAAGTTCACCTTCCTGTGCCCTATTCTGCTTTTGTTCAATAGTCCTAGAACTAGAACTCCTTCATGTCTTTCCCAATTAAGAGAAAGAGAATCCCAAGGAAGATATGGGCATTGCAGGGACCTCACACGTCATCTTACACATGACTCTTGTTCTGTGAGTATGTTGGGATGGAAGCCCCTCTAGTTTTTTGTCTTCCCCCTCTCCCCACCATTGCCTTCAAGCCTGAACAGTATTCAGATACACAAAAGTGTGACTGAATCTCAGCTCAAAAGGGAGTAGCCATTAAATAAAAAGCCGGTGTTAGAATCAGGTATATCTGTACATCTCCTAACACAGCACAGTTTAAAAGCCTCTCTTTGCTCTACTTAAAACTGAACCTGTCCCCCATATCTCTTCTGTCAATATTTCTATTTTTGCTCTTGATTCTCTTGTGCAGATCTGTGTTTTAACAAAATGCCCTCACCTTTGTCCATTGGTGAACCTGTATTAGAAACAACTTTTAGGCAAAAAAAAATTAGCCATTACATACAAGTAATTTAGAGAATAGCTTCTAATCCTGGTTAACTGAACTACATTCAAAAACTACATTATTCAAAAAAAAAATTACAAAATTTTGATGAAGGCAAAAGGGATTGCTCTAATATTTGGGGTAAACATTACAACTTCTTGATACAGGAAATGTAGAGTTTCTTTGGCCTTTGCTTGATATGTAAATGTGAAGTGGACATATCACATGTGAATGGTTCAGCAGTGTGGTGACTTGCTGGCTTCTAATTTATTTTCAGATTTATATGCTAATTTCTTTCATTAATACTGTGTTTTCCTTTTGATTTGTAAGGCTACTTCTTTTACTTGTTTGCATCTATTCCCAGAAGAGCCCTCTTATATGTTGAGTAGAGCATCAAGAGGATGCAGATCAAATGCCCTTTGAAAATGAGCATCTGGGATTTTTTTTTTTTAGAATAGGGACAATTAAATTTCAGGCAAAGTTTCATTTTNTATTTTTTTTTTTTTTTAGAATAGGGATAATTAAATTTCGGGCAAAGTTTCATTTCCTGCTCATACCATGTAGCAGTATTACGTGTTTTAATGCTCCATCACTCCTTTTTTTTGTTATTTTTCTATTTATGGTAGTTCTTTAGAAAACATTTTATCTTAATAAGAACAACCTATCAAGCACGAAAGCCAGCAGACTTCACAGTATCACACTCTCCGTGCAGGAGTTTATCTCGTTGCTGCCACTGCTGCATTCCACACTGCTCTGATGGTGGAAAATGAGTCGTTTTTAATGGCTGATTTTTGACTGACAAAAGCAGAGGGGGCACCGCTGGCTCCTCAGGAAATGACACGATTATAACCAAGTGAGCAGACACACAAGAGGTTACAGAGCTTTGGGAGGAATGTGCTGAACAGCAGCACCTCTGAGCAGCATTAGCATTCCCTGTTTGTTGCAGAGACTCTTTAAAATGCCATTTGCATTGATGATGGTATAATTGACATGGCTCCCTAAGGAGCTGTAGGGATTGTAGGAAGCTCAAATCTCAGGAAAAGTCATCTGTTCTTAGGACTCTTTTATAGTCTGACATCTCATTGCTGGCAGGTTTTGCTTTGTTGTATGTTATCATTCTATTAATAAACGGCCATCAGTATTATGGCTTTTCTCAAGTTCCCAGCAGTATTTTTGTTAAATCTAATTGAACATTAACTTGCTAATTAGCATTACCGCTTCATTCTATTGGATAATTGACCGCATGTTTCTGTCTTGAATGGCTTTTCTGGAAGATATAGTGAAATAAACTTTTATAATGAAATTATTAACTTATATAAGGTTTCATTATTTCAGCAGTAAAAGTAGTAGGATGTGCAATAAAAATTCTTTATTTGCTTTCCAGAGCTCTAAAGGCTAGGGATAAGGCAAGTATACAAATCAATGACTAATAACTACAGAATTAAAGAACTTAAAATATTATAGGGATTTGGGAATGAATACATGGTTTTTGCGTCCATATATGTTATGTATTTAGTGAAACGATCTTTGTAATGAAAATGGTATCAGGAGTAAGAGAGGTGCTGTCTTAATCTGTGGCATGTAAGTGTGATTGCTTGTCTTTGGAAACAAAAGCTTTCATTTGAATTCAGTAAAAGATACTGGATGAAATTCTGATCTGATACTTAAGTGCAAATTTGCAGTAATTTCACTGAAGGCTTAACTTAATCCTACACTAAACCAGCACTAAAAATTACATTATATTTAGTTAGTCCATATTCTTTTAACCTACAATTTAGGTGAAGCCCCTTGCTCTGAAAGGAGGTACTGTGTGTTAAGTTAAGCTCTTTGAGATGAACATTTTAGTCACTCCAAAGAGAAATTGCAATGGTGAACAATTTTGAGTGCTTATTTTATGCAGAGGTTGAAATGCAATTCCTGAGCATTGAAGTATTGCAGTGTAAATTTCAGCTTTTTGTATGGGTAAAAGAGGTTTGAAAACAGTTAGTAATGCGGTTTAGCAAGCCTTTATCTTAAGTGTGTTAAAGACACAAACCAACCACATTACACATCAAATTATGGAAGGGAGAGGGGGAGGAACGTCTCTAAGTGAATTATTTTGGTGCAAGTTTTCTCTTTATTTTGCCCTGAATTCTAAGTATTTTATGGTAATTCTATCAGTTAATGAATTATTGAAGGTTTAGAAGTGCCTGTAGAGAGTAGAGACTGACAAAGGATTTCCTTTTTTAAAAGTGTAAAGGAGGAAGTAGGAAGACAACATTAGATGAGTGTGGAAAGAACAGTGGAAAAATTTGGAGTAACTAGTGTAAAGGTAGATGCAGTTTATGACACAAAAGCCATGACAAATTCACTCTTTCTTTTGACAATCAAAAGAAACACACGAGTTCCTTTTTACAGGTCTAATAGCGATTGATGCACCATTGGAAAAGGAGATCGAGGCTGGAGGTAAAACATAACCAGTTCAGGCACTTCACAAAGATTGTCTGACACACGGCCAAGGAAATGACAAAGTTAAGCTACCACACTGGTAATTCCCCTTTCTTTCTCTCTCACAGTGTTTGCACTGTACCCTTATTTGTCTGAAAATTAATTTCATGTGTCATCTACCAACCAGTGCAAGACTTCTACAGAAACACAGTGTGATGTTTGAAATGAAATGATTTAATATTGGTGCTTCAAATCTAGATAGTTTTTTCTTCATTTAAATACTTTAGAATCAATTTATGCTATCAGAGGTTAAAGGTGATACTTGAGAATGGGGAGCTTGATTCTGTTTATTTGTACTTCTTGAAAACAGTAAATACTAAAGGGTATTAAAAAGGATGCCTTTCTATAATTTGTAATCTTCAAACTTCTGAATTACACAAGAAATGTGAATGTTCACAGTGACCCATGGCATGTTCCCTCTTCTCATTTTTGTTCAAGTAACTACTGCTATTTGCAATTGTAATTCTCTTTTTGCATCTTGCCCTGCATTTTCAAGGAGCTGGTGCTGAAAAGAATGGCCCTCAGACTGTTATTTATCACAATGCATTTACCAATGGTGGCATCTTTGTAACTTGATCAAATTCTAGCTCTGGTAATTTCATTTCCCTTGTCTCAGGTATCTGTGTAATTGCCTGGAATTATATTTTTCATGTCTCCTCTTATTGCCTGTTGAGCAGTGGCTGTATTGTACCCCAGCTGAAGAATGGGTTTCAGGGGGGATGAAGTGTTCCTGACATTTCTCAAAACAATCTGAAAGGTTATTAGTACCTCTAGGAATTTTTAGAATCCATATTCTGTTAACGCCTAAGAAATTATTATTCAAAGCTTAGCCTTCTTCCAAAGGGCTGGGGGGAGAAAATTCAGTCATAACACTGGTGTATCCTGAGCACAGAAATTGCTTACCAATTTGCATTGTAGCTTATTATTACTGCTGTGTTTTCTGTACTCCTGTATGCTAGTATAGATGGAAAAAATACACTCATTTTTCCTATCTTTATGCCACATTGGAGAGAAGTTCTTTGGTTTTTTTCTTTGTATTCTTTGTATGGACAGCTGTTTTAAATGATACCTGACCTTCAGTAGCCTTGTCATAAGAACTGCTATGGATTTGTTTTTATCACATCATGAAATGGCTCTCAGTTTAAACCCCACCCAAAGCCAGTCAACCAAAATACTTTCACTACTTCCCTGCCATGGCTGTGTTTCATGAGCCTGCACAGCAGTGATACTGAACCTCTACTTTATGCAGTACTGGTTCTGGTTTTGTTTTTTGTTTTTTTTTTTTTCTCCAGGAAAGAAGGAAATTCTAAAAATATTAAACTGAATATTTTCAGGCTTGACCTTTGTGAGAGGCTAATGACTCAATTATTTTCAGGCCAAGGATATTTCCTCTAGGATGGGACCTACCTGCAAAGTAGGAATTTGGATTTCTTGAAGAATACAATGATAAAAAGTGTTAAAAGTGAGAGGCGTTAAACTCAGAACTGTTTGGTGAGTCTTGAAAGACTTCAGTTGAACTTTGTGTCCTTCTGGGACCACACGTCCCCAAGCACTTGGAAGAAGTTTGGATTGTTTGCCCTAACCATGTGAGTTTTTTATGTTTAATATGTGGTTTATATGGTAACTGCAGTTCATGCAATTTTCTTGGACAAGACTAGAAGATGGAGCTTTCCCTTTCTGCTAGACAAGAAAGAAAAATGACATCTCATTGCTTTAAATTAAAAAGAGGTGTAAGGCATCCACATCAAGAGTGGAAGATCATTTTCAATCCAAACTTCATGTAAGGAGCAGCAAGTGGGAGCTGTTAAATTCCAGCCGGTGGTGCAGTCTCTAGAGATGCCATTCAGATATGCCAAAATTATTCAGCATGCACTAAAACCTGCTCCAGGCTGTGCTGCCTTTCATGTAAGTGCAGTTGTCTGCCCACTGTCCTAAAATCAACAGCCGTTTACGGAATGTTTGCTATAAACTTTGGCACCTGGTGGTTATTTCTGTCCCTATTTCTGTGTCAGGAGTAGTATTACAGTTGGATGTCAGGAAGCCAAACAAATCTGATATACTGGTAAATGAACATGGTTTAAACTGGGCCTGGATTCTTCCTTGAAACTTCACTTTCCTTTTCAGCTTGAAAAAAACAGAAATTCAATGAACAGAGAATTACCAAGGCCCATGGTGAAAATGCAGATGTTTTGATGCTGGAATACATGTCAATCCAGAGAGAGCCAAGTGTCCTTTGTTGCCAAGTTGCTAATTATTCACAGAAAAGATTAAAGCTGAGCATGGTTTTCCCAAATGATTTGATATTATACTCTGAATTAAAAATACATTATGTAAAATGCTGATGTGGTAGAAAGGATTTTTGTCAGTACACGGCTATAAGGTTGTCATGGTATTTAGACTAATAAAATCTGGAACAGGTAGAATGGTTGCAAGAAAATACACTGCAGCAAAGCAGCTGATGTCATGATGTGTATCACCTGTGCTCTGTTGTAGGATGAATGATTTATTGTTGACCAGCTCCCCTTCCTTGGAAGGTACAGTAGGCTTTGATCTCTGATATGTGGGAATCATTTGCACGTGTGGCCAGGGTCACTCGGCAGTTCTAGCCATGTAGCTGAGGTCAGTTTGACTCATAGCTAGTTACTGTAATTTGAATTTCTCAACCTGCAGTGCCAGAAAGTATTAATTATGATCAAACCTGACATTACGAGCAAAACTTTTGGTTGAATGTAATTTTAGGAAGACATCTGTGCCTTTTGGGCCTTGTTCCCAATTATGCAGGTTGTCTAGAAGATGTTGCTTTAAGCATCCTAATAATATGGTTTTTCATCTGAACTTTACATATTACAATTTTCTTCTTTTAGACAAGAAAATGGATGTATCTTGAAGACAGTATGTTTTTCTGGAAGCAGAGATGATGTGCTGTAGTTGTAAGATGGAGATTGTCCCACTGTGCACAGCACTGACATGACCCCATCCCGAGTACTGTGTGCAGTGTCCTCTGCCCCAGTACAAGGAGCACTTCAGACTCTCAGATGTCCAGAGATGGTTTTATGATGGGATAGGGATATTGTATTTCCTTAGTCTCTCTTCTGGAACTTATTAGGAGGCAGCCATGAAGTTCTTTGATGGAAATACTATTAAAGCTCAGCTGAGCAGGAATATCAATACATTTAATGAAAAATGGTGGTGGTCAGAAGCCTTGGATGTGGAGAAGAAAAGGCAGCTTCCTGTAAGTAAGGGTCATTTGATTTCTTGCTTTGGATTTTTTTCCCCCCTGTATTCTGCAGTCTGAGATATAGGGAGCAGATGGTAATAGGAACTGAGAGGCCAAGCAAGCCAGTGCTGAGAAAAATGAAAGCAATTGTCAAGCAGAAACAGGTAAGATCTTCTCTTGGGACTGCAAAGTTCATAAATCTGTTATGCACCCTTCGTGAGTAAGGAACACAGGCCTTGCACAGATCTGACATTCATGGAACTGCTTTACCAGCTGTAAGTAACTGCTGTGGCCCTTGAGCCCTGCCCATTATTTCCAGCTGGGGCTCTTGAGAAAAGTGCAAAGGTCCCTGATATTCTAAAAGAAAACTAGAAATAGAACTCTGTGTGTGTCATTTTTTTCTTCCTTCTTGGTAAGAGGAGAAAAGTAGAAGAAATAAATTTATTGCTTATGCATTATTATGTAAGACGGTTTTACCAAAAATACTTTGGAATTATCTAGGGTGAAAGGAGGGTCATGCTTTTGTCAAAGCATTAACTATTACCCAGTCTGTGTCTCAGCCTGTGCTTTTATTATCCCTGGATATTTTGAGACATTTTTCTGATAAACACCAGGAAATTAAAGAATTGTTTAGGTTGTTGTAATGGTTAAACATGAATCACGTATTATGCTGGTTGACTGGAGCTGTTAGCTCTCTTTATGGGCGAAGCAGGGCTGCAGGAAAGCTGCTGGGGGAGGCTATGCTGGCAGCCTGCAGCTGGTGCACCCCCCAGGTTCTGGGCTTGTCTGTTAGATATTCACAAGCAATCTGGGCCATGTGCTCTATTTGAGCTGAGAGTCCTCTCTTCATGATGAGTGCAAGAGAAAACTGCTCCCAGGTCATACTTGGGAATAAGCAGAGGTATTTCAATCCAATCTGTTTAAGAACTCTTGCATACTTTTCCCTCTTTCCTAGAGAACAAAGTACTAATGTTTGTTTCTCCTCTCATAAGAACTTGCTTGCCATTGACAACTCCAGCATTTAGAAGGAGGAAGTTGTTAAAGGCACAGGGATTGCAATTCAAGTCTCCCACTATTTTTCCTTTTCAGTCAAAAAATCCCCACATTTCTTGACTCTTGCAATTTTCTCAATCCCTCTGAGCATAATGTCACCTTGCTTTTGAAAAAAAAAAAAGGTAATATTTTTTATTTTGAGAGATCAGACAAAATACCATGACTTTTCTAGTTTCAGGGCTCTGTGCTGTCACTTGTTTGGTCCATCTGCTGTTGTTTCTGTGGGATCAGTTTTCTGCCCATCTGTGACTCCATTCCATCATCGTGTGCCTGGCTCTGATCAGGCTTGTCTCCTATTAATTTGTTCTGAATCTGGTTGCTATTCCTAGTAGCAATCACTCAATGCTTCTCTTTTCACCCTTTTTCTGCTTGGTGCCTTAGATTAGTGTTCGTCTTTTTTGCTTCAGACTGTAGATGGAGGCTGGGGAAGGACAGGAAGAAGTCAGTCTGCATTCAGACAGAACAAACAACAGTGGCTTACACTGGCACAGAGCTCACTTCAGGGGACTTCCTGCAACCTGGTCTCACATTGGTGAAATGTCATTCTCTTGACACTGACACTGCTCAGTTCATGGTTTTTTGCTTTAAGAAAAGCTGCTACTCTGATGGTAAGAGTCCTTTCCCCACTGCTTTCTGAGAGAAATCTTCCCTGCTTTTATTTCTAGATAAAACCATAAAGACTGAAAAGGGCCCAGCATCACCACTTATTTCAGCTGAAGCTTAGAGTGTTCAGCAAGGCCTGTCGTGTTCATGTCCATGGCAGTGTTTATTTCTCTGTGTGAAAATGAGTAAGCTATCACAGTAAGTTAATGTAGGATGGGAGTCATGGAGGCTGCACTGAGCTCTTCACCATTTTCTCACAAGCCACTAACAGGTAGGCCAGTGTATCCAGAAAAAAAATGCCCCAGTTCTAAGTTCACCAAATGAAACCAGGGCCATTTTGCCTCCTCTCCAAACCTAGAATTGCATCTCTCTATCCTTCCTTAAAGTGGCTTAATCTAAACTAGTTAAAGCATTATGCTGAAATAGACTTGACTTTGCTTTGTTTTCTTAAAATCATGTTACCATCCTATTGACCATGTTACTTATGTATCATTGGTTTCTGGTACTTGATTTATTGTTGACCAAACCAGCAGGATGATTTCAGTGTTTCAGGTAAACTACGGAAATCTCTAATGGTTGGTTAGAAGTTGAAAAAACAGTGAAAAAGGAAATAGAAAATATACTCAGTTAAATGTTTTTGTCCCATATTTCTTGACTTCAGAAGTTGTGCCTTCTATGGACAGTGTGTAGTTCCTTATGAAGATGCTTTCATTTACTTGCCAGGGTTCTGGATTTTTAATGAGGTAGCTAGGAGTAAGTTTTGTGGGTTGATTGACTTCTCTCCATAAAGCACAGAATACAGAAAATACAGTTCTCCAGAAAGTCCCTGTACTGTTGTAAATCCAGAAGCACCAGCTGTTGGTTTGGTTTTGCTTCAGGCTGAGTTTGAAATTGCTTGATGCATTAGCAGTGTACTTGCTTACCCTTACAGGGTTGGATCCTGTTAAATGTATTTAGTTTAGTTTTGAAAATCTTAATGTAATCATTTGTGGTGCTTGCTTTGTAGAGGGTATTGGTATCCCTGTAGCATTTGTTTTTCTTGAGCTTCAGTATATGCTCCAAGCCATGACTTAATGTAACTCTTGTCTTAAGGATTAGATTTGTTGCTGTGAAGGGCTTTTCCTCCAGCTTGCTTGGTCCCTGAAGCAGAAAAGTGTTCAGCATTTAACTATTCCTTGTGTTTGAGGTGTGTAGAATTGACCATCTTGATTCCTGCATGCCTCCTACCAAGTCACATATTGGTCATTACTTTGCCAAATTTTCTACAGTGTTTTACAGAGAAAAGTATAATGATAAAAGAATTTTTCCAAATTTATGACCACTCAAAGTAAACAGAGCATATATGAAGCAAAGCTCTAGTGTCTTTCCCCCCTTCCTGATAATATGATGTGGAATTGGTATTCCCTGTGGGTGCACTGGTATATAGGCTTTTGTCTGCAGAAGCAGGCATGCTGATAGTTTTTGTAAAAATAATTTCAGTGTCAGTCCAAGATAAAACTAGTAATAAAAACCTCTTTTCCTTCTGAAAGTCATTATGGACCAAGTCAATTTTATTATCATCTTGTCTGCCATGTATGAGAGTCCTGGTGGATATGTTCTCAGCTTCTGCTTTATTACCAAAATATGAACAGGGAAAATAAAACTATTAAAAAAATTAAAAGGTAAGAGCCTATCGCAATCTCCAGGAGCTATAAGAAAATGATAAGAACTGGGGCATGAATATGTAGAAGAATTTTATCACGTCTACTTAATCTCTCTGTGCCACAGCACAGAGCCCTTAGCTTTTCCTTCACTTGAGAACAGTAGCTGAATGTTCTGAGTCGGAGTATTGAGAAGGAAAAGAAGAGAAAATGGAGTGAATTTCCGTGGGAAATACAGGCTGTTCGTGCTTGTTCCTCTGGAGCTGGTGCTGCCCAGCGCCCTGGCCGCGGTCCCAGCCCTGCAGGTGGCAATCTTGTGCTGTCTGGGAGAAGCGATTCCCAGCCCTTCCCCACTGCAGCTGCGAGCCGGGGGGTTAAGGGCAACACAGAGGGGATGGCAGCAGATGAAAAGAAAATTCATTTTTTTCACTTCTTTTCTTCAGCTTTTAAGTCTTGCATCCCTCAATATTTCCTCACAACTCCTTAATCCCCAGGACTTAGTGCAGCAATTAGCTGGCGAGGGGGAGCAGCGGCGGTGCGGCAGCCGGAGCAGCGCTGCCGGCTGAGCTCAGGCGAGCGCGGCTGCACCAGGGATGCTCTCCCTGGTCCTGCTCAGCACCCAAACCCTCCCTCCTGCAGCTGGGCAGGGCTCGAGTGGGATCACTAAAGGAGTCTTCACTTTGTTTTCCCTTATGTAGCATGACCCCGATGTTCACTAAGTCTGAAAATCAAACAGCTTCCTTTAACCTCTGTCGAACAGGAATTGTTCCATGGAAGGATGGCTGAGAAGGATGTGGCCCATTCCAGTTTTAAGATTTGGTGATTATTCATCTTTCAACCTTCATCAGCAGGACCTAGAAGAGTAAAGGTCTGAAATTTAGAATACGCTTTGGAAAATGTAATAATCTTCTGGATGAAGATGAGAAAAGAACTTTCAGTGACCAGTTTTTAAGAGAAACAGGACTAAACTGACATTTTAACACTGTATGTGCAAGTAGTTTCCTGTCTATGTTCTTTTACAATAAAATTGACTTTGCTGGCTTTTATGTGCTACTGAAATTATATAAGTAATTAGATATAGATAAATATAGATATCTTGGGGTTACACTAGGATTAAAATCTTAGCAGCTATGATTGGATATAAGACTTCCCTGACTCTAAAACTTCATATTAATGGATAGTCTTTTTTTCCCAATCTCTTTGGGGGATGAGGAGGCTGGATAGACCTCCAAAATCTCTCTTAGACACAGCTCTGCAAAATACATATTTACTTGATGTTGCATATTTCAGCATAAGACCTAAATACACCAGGGAAATTTGGGAGAGAAAACCTGTGACTGGGAACTGCAGAACAGTAACTCCATTCAGTTCAGTACAGGGAATGCAATTTATATGGCTGCAGGAAAGTGAGTGAATTCAGAGCTCAGAATAGGGATAGCAGTCCTGTCTGGATGTAAATCATGCAGCAAAATATCATCATCCTTGCTCTCATATCCGTATATCACTTAAGGAATTTCAAAACCTGAAGTGTGTAAGCATGGGCCTGACTTAATTTTGAGATAAAATGGAAATGCAATTTTGGAATGAAATGAGAATCTAATCATCTGGCTGCTTGCACCCTTCATCTTTAGTTGATCTGGGCATGCAAAGGGAATCTGACAGTTTGAACCTGCAGAGGTTTCAGCCAGTTGTAATTTTGTGTGGTTGCAGGTCCACGTCCCCTGCCGTGCCTCTGACCCTGAGGTGAGCTGGCTTAACTGATCTAGGCCAACTTGGCTTTTTCTCACTAGCAATTAGCTTTCAGCCGATCAGCTCCTGGATCTGTTTGTTACCAAGTCACACAAATGTCCCTTCTCTGGAGAAGGGAGAGTGGAGTGGTTTTGTTGAATGGGCCATTATGACAATGCACCTTAGGCTTTGCTCTCATGCATCAGAGCAACACAAGTGATAACCTGTGGTCACTTTCTCCTAAACCTACAGATAACCCCTTGAATGAGAGTATGGAAAGAATTGATGCAGTAACAAAGGTCTGCAGTGAACTCCGAGTCAGAGAGGCTGGTGCACCGGGAAGAAGGAAAGAAAGATGCATGATGTAGTATTTTTATTGTTTAGCATTTCCCTCAGGCTGGCTATCCAGATTCCTGCGTTGTTTTGTTTTTTGTTTTTTTTTTTCCTTGGCTAGCCACAGATTCAGATCTAACCCTAATCTGACCTTTAGTGAAAGTTAAATGGCAGCTCTTCACATGAAGAGAAATCAGACCTGCTTTTAAAGCTCCATGGGAGATGGAGGCAGGAAGCTTTTCTTACCCTAAGGCGGACAGAAGTGCTGCTGACTAAAAGCTTTTTTGGAAGCTATGCAATGAATTATCCCAATGCACAGCTCAATTGAAGGGAAAAAGATCTAACAAGCCCGAGTAGGTAATTTTTCATTAAAGTGTTAGTGAAGCTTGACATTCTTAATCTTGTTCTTCTTCCACAACAGAATTCTGCTTCTAGCATAAACTATGTTCTAGAGGAGGGCTCTACAGGCAAGTCCAAATAAACCTGTTCAAGAAACTTGTTTTTCTAGGAGACCTCTTCAATCACTCTGTATGGATTTGGTTTTCCCTTCATAGGAAATGAGCAAAAGAAATGATTAAAAAGTGGTCAGGCTTTGTTTGCTACAGCAGGCAGTTTGTGCTATGCTGAGCAATTTAAAGCTGAAACAGTTCTTAACTGAGTTCTTCTTCATAGCTGTTCTTTACTAAATAGTTGGGGTTCTTTTGTTACTCTTATGAAATGTTTCTGTCTCTTTTAAAAAGATACTCCATATAGGAATGCTTCCACCAGAACATATGGATGACGTTTTTACTTGATTCTGTCAGTTCATATCTTTGAATGATGAAAACAGAATTCTGTCTTGTTACTGAATAAGCACAGAGAAAAATGTACTTTTTAGTGTGTGGATTAGTACTACCTCTATCATTCTGGGGCTGGAATGTCTTGCAAGACACAAATGGACCAGTCTTACACAGATCTCTGAGAAGGAAATACTGTTACACCTTTTAGCCTGGGAAACTACAGCACCCCTCCGAGTTTGTAGTCCAAGTGCATCCATGCCCAGCATTGATATGCCACTTTATATTTCTCCCACAGTCATGCAAAGAATGACCCTAAATCTGAGCTGAAGGAGACTTATAGTCTGGATCAAACGAAGGGCAATGAACTAAGCAAATTTCAGGCAACTGTCTGTGAACTGGAAATTAAAATTTCAGTTCAGAGACCTGTTTGAAACTAGTTAACCTCTGTAATTCACGGTGCTTTGCCTCGTTGGAGAGATGCTCTGGCACTTGCTTTCCTTACAGAAGAGGTTTCCATGTTGGTGGGCTGAAGGGTGGTTTCCTGTGTCTGAATGCTGGAGTAGCTCCGGTGAGCTGAAGGCAGAGATGGTTTTGTTGTAGAGCAGATTGCTGCTCTCACATGCAGCCTTTGAGTTTTGCTCAGTGCCAGTCACCTGTAAATGAAACTGCCAACACTGCAGGAAAGGAAGGAGACAAGGTCCGAATAGAAACAATGCAAACCTTACTGGCCTGGGGAGACCAGGATTTGTGCTCAGCCCTTCAGCTTTTACATAAACCCAGAGCTGTGAGTGGCAGAAGCCAGCACCCTTTTTGCTCTACTCATCCTCTCATAGAGAAGAGTTGATTATAACTCCCCTTACCATTGGAAACATGAGTCCTGCTGTGGCCACAAAAGGGGCTCAGAATTAAAAGGTTTGGGCTGGTCTGGGAGAGGTCAGAGAGCAGAACTGGCAGCTGCTGGGGTGGTCAGTGTGCCTGCTGAGGGAGCTGCAAGAGCGTGTACACAAAACTCTTTTTGCTTCTGTTTGAAGCACCTTTAAAACTTAAGCTGCTATGAAAAAATATGATGGAGGTATCTTTTTTTCCCCACTTAATGCTGCTTTGTAAATTTGTGTGCTTAAATCATAACTTAATGTAAATATATATCAGCGTTTTCTTTGTAAGTGGATGTGTAGGCTTTAGAAAATGTTTTCTGATTCTTGGTGATAACACTTGTGCATGGCAGCTCTCAGGAAGGTGTGTCTGCCTTTTAGTAGGGGGAAAAAAACCCCGTGTAATCTGGTAAGTGATGGAATGTGGCTGTAATGACCAGTTAATGAGAACCATTATGGCTCATTTATGCAATCTATTCGTTCTTATAAAATACTTCCTAAGGGTCTGGGCACTTTAGGTCACAAATATAAAATGACAGTTCAGGTTTTTTTAATAAATATTGGGAAAATGATGATTTTAATAAAAACTGCTGTCTGATTTATTAGAGATGCTGTGAAGAAAAGGAATTCTAATGGGTCTTTTTAAGTACATATATTTAACTTTCTCTGACCTATTCTGGTTTTTATCTTCAGAGACTGTGCTGTCTTAGATGTAGAAAATTGTTTTAGCTGCAGCTGGTAGAAAATCAACATTTTACTAAGGTGATTTACTTCATGAATTATCTATACAGCTGAACTTCTGGAAGAATTTGCTTTTTTGATAGTTTCTAAATGCCGCAACTATTCCTACTTAGACTGTCAAGTTGTTGTATCTTCTATTTTCCCTCAATTCTAGCTCCATAATGCAGTCTGCATTTTCTGGGATGTGTGGTTGCTTGGTCTGTTTGATGGAAGCGATTAACACGTGCTAACATAACCATCTCATGAGATTATTTGGTTTTGTCTTGTGAACCCGTTGACTTATTTTCATTGTGCTATCATTTCTGTCTTGTGAAATTGCTGTGAGTTAATACCCATTTATCAGCTTTTCGACAGCCTTTGCAACGCAAAATTCTTCTGTACTGTTATTTACAAGCAGCTCCTGCAGAGTTCTGTAAATCATATTACCCTGTTGCAGTTCTCCTGTATTGCTGTGGGTTCAGCTTGCACAGCTGTTCACATGTTAAAAGCAACTGAGAAACTTTGTGGGAGTCTTTGTTGCAGATGTCGATTCTAATTATGCACAGCAAAGAAAACCTCAGGTGCTATGTTTTTCGTTCTGTGCTAAACTCCTGTATCTTCATATTTTTTTTAGATGGCTCTAGGAAACTGTATATGATGATTGTACCTTCTTATTCTGCTTCCCCTCCCGAAGTTTTGGGCAGTTCGACAAATAGGACTTTAAGTCAAGTGTAACCACCTGAATGCAGCCTTAAATTGCAAGCTCTATAATTTTCTTGCCTTAAGTATTTTTAAGTTTGAATTGAAGTTCAGATCATGTCTCAGTGACTACAGGAAAGAAAAAAAAAAAAGGAGACTGAAGGAAAGGAGGTTAGGCTTGCGGCAAGGCTTTTTTTAGGATTTAAAGAACTTTTACCTCATGTGCTCTGTGTGACTCTGGGCAACTTTCTGGGCTTGAGTTCTAAGTTCACTTGAAAGTACATGCTGAGGTTAACAAAATGCATTTCTTTTCCATTTTTATATAGTTGTGGATGCTTTTTTCCTTTCTCTGTGGCATTTAGAGATTAGGCCATTGGGGCCTTTTGGAGAACTGGCCTAAAGAAGTTTTGCAATCTGAAATTCCTTGACCCTGCCAATGCCCTCCCTCTGGTGCTCTGCTGTGGGGTGTTACAGTCTCACCTTTGGTCAGTTGTCTGTGGTTTTTGTGAGGTGCTGAAGGCAGGCTGAGGCTTTTTGTTCATTTTGGGCAAAGATTGGACTTGATCTTTGGGGTATTTTCAACCTTTAATGATTCTCTGATATGCAGATTCCTTGTAGTTTAAATCTTATTCATATTTTGGTTTAGAATTCGTCAAAAAATAACTTTATTAGCAGATTGGTAGACGGTTCCATTTTTTGCTGTTTGTCAGGTGAGAGAAAAAACATATATCTTATCTGCAAAGGACTAGAGGGTTATCTCCCTTGCATGGTGTGTCTTAAACATACTTATTGGAGACAGCCAAACAAGAAGTCATGAAACATTTCACCTGAAGTGGAATGGTTTGGGGGAAATAAGATGTGAAATCTGGTGTCTTTTGGGAAGCACTGGCAAAAGATGTGGAGAGTGAAAAGCATTGCTAATTACTGAAAATAATCAACACATTTTTCATGTTCAAAATAATGTAGGTGAAGATGATTAGACTCAATTAACTTTAGGTCTATTAATTTTGTAATAAGTTTGATAAAAGCTCAAGATTTTTGTTCTAGGTTTTTTTTTTTCCCTTCCTAACTAGGCTCTTGATAAAGATTAGGAAATACTGTTTGGTGTTTTCCTTAATAGCGTTTCTTTAAAAGATATCAGGTCTTCATAAATGTCAAAATGATTTGAAATGATTGACCGAAGAGCTGGACTCTTCCCTAGAAGTGCTGATAGAAGAAAGCAGAGATGCTGCAGGTTCTGGTTGAAGTGTTTTGGCACACGTGTGCAGACACAGCAACTCAGGGAATTTATTACAAAGCAAGCCCAAGCCTAAGCTTGGTTCTGTGCTTGTAGTAGGGAGAATCTATTTTAAATCACTAGGGCAGCATCTGGTTCGGGTCTGAGTAACAGAAGACTTGAATATGTGTGATCTTTCATTTGTCTAAAAGCAGGCAAGGAAGAGTTTGTCAGTAGTCAGCAACTTACGGAGTATTAGCTTTGAGTTGGATTGTACTGATTTCTGTGGCAGCTCAGAGAGGAGGTTATTTGTGTGTGGAGTGACTGACCGGAGTTACACTTGTGCCCAGCTTCTTTAAGAACCTCTTTTTTTAAAATTGCCCGCTTTATGAATTCAGTCTCACGTTTCGAGAGGTTACAGCCTGGTATTTGATCAAGGATCTGTTTTCTCTGGAGAGACAATTAAAGGCTGACTGACCTATAATGAACCTTATGATTGGCTTTGAGAATATGTTGATGATGGGAAGATTATTGAAGGCCAACAAGTGACTTTTTATATTCATATGTTTGCAGGTGGTAGGCGAATGGTAGTTGAGTTTTTGATGAGTTTTTCATCCTTTCAGTCTACTGTATCTATATAAGTTCAAATTAACAGGAATGTAAACTTAAAATAGGGTTTCCAATAGTGTTCTAGGCGTTAATGTTAATTAACGTGTTAATTAAAGTGTGTGTTCCTGGAACAGGCCTATGGGAGTGATCTACATGTTATTACCAAATCTTGAGGGATGGGATAGGGGTATAGCGAGAGCAAGGAAAAATGCTATTGTTTTTCAGCATTTGCAGATAAATA
The DNA here is from genome assembly GCA_013397915.1 of Daphoenositta chrysoptera. NCBI lineage: Eukaryota > Metazoa > Chordata > Aves > Passeriformes > Daphoenositta > Daphoenositta chrysoptera. The sequence goes on along the minus strand of VZRO01007446.1, from coordinate 439,733 downwards.
TCTAATATCTAAGCCTATATTGTTCCTACTGCTGCAGAAGTGTCACACTTGAGTTGACAAAAGCTCCCTGGATTAGAATGCTTCAAGAGCTAGCACTGACAGACATTGTCAAAACACAAATTCCATGGAATTGGTCTGTGTAGGTAAATCCAAGAGGTCTGCCCAGTGCCCAGGGAACTTGTTAGTGGTTGCACTTGGTGTTTGTGGGTTTCCAAATGCAGCTGGTAATGCTCTGCCGGGTTAGGGGCGAAGGGGGGAATTATGGAGCAGGATGTGCTCATGCCCCATCTCCTCTAATTACATCCCTCTGTCTCCACACCATAGTCCATGATGCTCAAGCTATTTATGAACACAGTCCCACACCAGGACACACCTGGTGCATGTGCTGCTTCCCAGGGGGAAGGGGTTACTGGATGATAAAACATTGTCTGACTGACTGTGCCAACTGAACAGTAACGATGAGTGAAGTTACTCTTACCTTGAAAATGTTGGACAACTTTTTTTTTCCCTGAAGAAAGATACAGATAACCGAAGGAACTTGACATGCCCAAGTTAAGGTTTTATTTTTGACCTAAATTAATAGAGGCTAAATATAGTGATTTCAGGCTCCTGTAATTAATTGCTTATGCATAAAGGAAGAAGAATGTCAACTCTTCCCTTGGATCAGCATAAGATCAGTTTGGTCAATCACGGGCAGTCTCTGCAGGAGACAGCAAATATGTTAACTGATACTTCACTCAGTCTTCAATATTTAGTAACAACTTCTCCCAAATCCTCTATTCTTAGAATGTGATGACAGATAAAGCAATAGCTTAAATTATTTTTAAAAATTCTTTAAAAATTTATCTCTGACAACATTGTTGATAAGGCATCAGGGACAAGTTGTTCTATAAATGGTCTGCGTAAGAAACTGGTATATAGTTTTTTGTTGTCAGTTTGGTACTCTGAGGAAGTTTATACCTCTGACAGCTGACCTCTGGATGCATTCCAGGATAACCTGCAAAGATGAACTGTATTCCCACTATAAACAGGGAAAATGGACATTTGAAGACATGTATCCCCTCATGCTCTTAGTAGGAAGAATGTTGCGGCAATTGATAAATCAAATTATCAGTTTCAGGGCTACCAAGCTAATTATGAACCCTGAATAATTCAGATGTTTAGAGTATGTGAAATCTGTTTTGAGACTGGTTGTCGAGGTTTGACGCTGGTTAAGTATCAGGCACCATGAAAAACTATTCACTTGTTTTCCTCTGCTATAGCTGAGCTGAGGAGGGGAACTTAAAATTTCATTTTCCTAAGTTGAAATAAGGATTGTTGAGGAAAAAGGTAAAACTTTAAGGCAAAACAGGTTCAAAACTTAGAGTATAAAGAAGATTTATTATTGACAGAGTTAAAAGTAAATAGGATGATGAGAACCAAAACAAACTTTCAGAACACCTTTCTTTTCCTGTGCCTCTCACTCTTTTTATCAACCGCTCAAGGAAACAAACATGGGGTTTTGGTCTGTATTTCACTTAAGAGTCTTTCTTTAGGTTTAAGGAAAAGAGTTTCTTCTGCTGTGCCGTGGGATCCTTCCCATGGAAGATAGTTCTCTGTGAACTTCTCTCGAGTGGTTCCAACCTTCACAAGCAACAGCCCGCCCGAACCTGCTGCAATCTGGAAATCCCTCCCACGGGCTGTGCAGTCTTCCCACCGCTGCCAGCGTGGGCCGTAACAGTTCATGGGGTTTAGTCCTGTAAGGATGGGCGGTTCCAGCCTGGAGGCGAAGGCTCTCTTCCTCAACCTTTAAAAGCCTCTCAGCATCCATGCGCTCCAGCGTGAGCACTCCTCTTCACGGGCTGCCCGTGGGTCTCTGCACCCCCCATGCACCTCATGGATTACAGGGAAGCAGTTTGTTGTGTTCATAGTCCTCACCACGGCTCGCAGGAGAAACTTGGCTCCGGTGTTTGGAGTGCCTCCGCCCTCTCCCTTCCCCCCCTGGCTTTGGTGCCGCCATGTTGGTTCTCCTCATGTGTCCTCACTTTTCCTTTTCTCTGACTTGGAAGAAAGTTGGTATCTGCAAGTTGCAGTTGATCCCATGCGGGCCCCAAATCGGGGAAGCACTCGCCATGTCTCTGGTTGCTGGCTGCGTGGTGTTTTTGCTGGGTTCCGCGGGAGCCGTGCCAGGTTCAGCGGGGCCCGGCGGCTCCGCACGGGCCGCGGGTCAGGAGGGTTCCGGCCGCGCGGCTGCTCGTGGGGCCGGGGTGCCCCTTCCTCCCCGGGGGCACGGCCCCAGCAGCCCCCTGCGAAGGGCCCTCCCCACGCCTCGCAGAGAAGCAGGAAAAGCGACTTTTCGTGGTTTCTCTTTTCTTAAATATGTCATCACAGAGGCGTTTCCAGCCTGCCCAATTGGCCTAGCAACCTGCCCGTGGCCAGAGCCCGCAGCCATCGGCTCTGTGCTGGACATAGAAGCTTCAAACACCTCTTCTTTGTTTTTTCTGCCTCCACATACCAGGTTTTTGTTAAACCTGCACACTGGTCTAAGGGGAAGGTGATACTTCTCCACCTCTTATTGCCTGAGCTTGCCATAATGGTCTTTTTCAGAAGTACTACTCCAAGTATTAGTGCTTTTCTACTACACAAGTACAAGTAGGGTTTTGTTGTGATTTAAAAATTATTAATACAGCACAGAAAGCCCTTTTGTTTAATGTAAGTAGAAATTTAATCTCATTCTCTAACAAGAGGTAGGTGGGGAAGGCAGGGAATAGAAATGGGCACAGAGAAGGTAGCCAGTTTTGAAGAAACTAAAAAATGAAATTAAGACTAGAGGAAAAACTAAAAATATTTTGAGAAATATCAATCTGTGAGTTTTTGGTTTCATTGATTCAGCATTTGGAAGCCCCGGGATTTTGGGACGAGAAAAATGAGTGATTCTTTTATTCTCTCAACTTTCTTCCATAATTTAAATAAAATTTCCATCTTTTCAAGATAAAATCTCCCTCTCCCTGGAATTCTCTCTGAATATCAAATAAAAGAAGTTCATTGAAAACATGACGAGTAGAAAACAGTGTGGTTTTTTTCTCTTCCTTCTCCAATCAAAGGTATTTGAGTCCCCAAGTTACAAGGTATTTACGTTTCATCTAATTTTCTGCCAGAAAATTCTTAACTAGCTTTGCTCAAAACTGGGAATAGGATTCACAAATGGCTTATCCTTGGCCTTGTGCTTGTTCATTGTTCTTGGTGACAGTAATCATTCACCTCATGCATTGAGGCACATATATATTGATTTAAAATGGAGTTATGAGGGACACCATATGCGTGGGAATATTTTAATATGTATGGTGACACTGGCATATGAAAAATAGTAGGAAAACAGCTTTAAATAATATCCAGGTTAGAATATTTTTGTTGCATTCAAAAATATCAAGAGAGCAGGGACAGCATGGATATAATGGGACAGTGCAATACTTTCATTGAGCTTGCATGTTTTCAGTGGTACAGTTACCATAGTGAAACTTCCCTAGGTAATTTCATTAGGGGAAAACAAATATTTTAATGTAGCTGTAATTAAGGTTAGTTGGACATGAAAGCATTGATCTATCAAACAGTAACAGAATGTGTGAGTCAATTGTGAAGAGGGGGAATATTCATTGGTATCCAAATTCCGGTCATAACTACTAGATCTCTAAGAATCTCTATTAATATGATGCAAATATTGGAGTTTCAATCTATTTTTTTTTTTTTAAATATAAGTGAAATCCTTCTGTTGTGTGTGCATAGTCATGTAGTAGCCTGTCTGAGGAACTTTGGGATATGCTGCAGTTTTATTCCCATAAATGCTTTTGAAGTTGGAGTCTTTGAAGGAGCTCAAA
>VZRO01007446.1:414961-435849 GCA_013397915.1 Daphoenositta chrysoptera | reverse complement strand
AAAAAAAAAAAAACCAAAAAAACAACAAAAAAAACCCCAACAGTTACAGGAGCTGTATGTGGGATTGGGGAGGGAGGGAGAGATATGTTCATAATTATCCGGTTTGTAATGGTCTAGCAGAATTATTGTCATCTTGAATTGAGTTATTTTAAGTGATGTGGGAAATAGTTCTTTAACACATAGAGTATTTGTACAAAGCTGATAAGGGAGAATGTTGCAACTCTCATATAGTATTGTGATCAAATTCTAAATCAGTAATTTGAGTGACTTGCATTAAAATTATGTCTGACAACCAGTTCTGTTAGAAGTAGGTAGAAATTTAGAGGTGTAACTTCTTGCTCCCTACTGATACACCTGATCTTGTTTGAAAATCTTGCCATACTGATGAATGATGCTGAAAGTTCTAGGAAGCATAAAAGATGTGGGATTTGGTAAAGTCCATGAAATGTTATTTGCAGGAAGAAATGAATTTCTTTCCCTTTTCCCTCAAACTGGAAAAAGAAGCCTTTGCTGTGCATGGGAACAGTGGTATGTCTTGATGAATGAGGGCCTTCTTGTTTACAGCAAGAAAAACCTGACCATTTTGCACTGAAATGCTCTGTTTCCCTTCCCACTGTTAATATATATTTAGTGAGATTTTCATCTCCTGTGACTGTTCAAACAACAAAATATGTTTAAGCTATTTTGGTTGGTTGGTTGGTTCTTTTGGTTTGATTTGGTGGGATTTTGTTTTGGTTTTTTGGGGTTTTTTGGTTTTTTTTTACTGGCCTAAGTTGTTTCTTAACTCATTTCTTTGACCTAGATTATTTTTCAGTTTGACGTTTTTGTTTCACTTTTCTATTTTATGAAGGCAGGATTTTCTTCAAGGCCAAGTGCCCTTTAGGTCTTTTAGCTTATGTAGAGCTGGGTGGAACAGCCAATTTTGGATGTTATATTAATTTCCTCTAATGTGAGCTGTAATTGGAATGATTGAGGTTGATAGATCAGTTTTTGGCCAAATAAATACATTTTTCCTTAAAAATGTAGGGAGCAAGAATAGCCCTTTATCCTTCTGAGAGATTAAAAGCTTCCTTAATGACACTGTAGCTTTGACTTACTTATTTAGTTAGTTAGCTATTTCAAATGTGGCTTTTCTCACTCTACTGGGGAGGAAAAAAACCCAGAATTGAAGATGCAATCAATTCAAAAACATTGCTTTTTACCCTCCTATCTTAAATTATTTTAGATTATCTGGTGGGTTACATTTTGAAACATGTTAATTCTGATGATGTGAAAATGACATTTGCAATTTAGCTGCTCGTTGATTGACTGTTGCTGAAACAAGCTTTCCTTTTCTTATCAGAAGAGGGTCTAGTAAAAAAGATAAAAAGATGAAATGAATTATGAAGAAAATAATTTTCATACATTATTGAATGGAGGTGAAATCTGCTTTCTGGATGCAAGGAAAACAAAAGTGAAAAACCCCTCTTTCCTTGTGCTATGAACCATGATAGAAAATGCCACTGTAAATGGTCAGCGTTTATATGTCGTGATACTCTGGCAAAACCAATCTCAGACAGACCTCTGGAATACTGGCTTGAACTATTTACTAAGTATCACGCTTTAAAATATTATTCTATAGCTGCTTTCCCTATTCCTCAGACATACAGGTGATCTGGGAGTCTAAGAGCTCTCTCAGTTGGATGTCATACCCGAAAACTTATGATATCATCTTTCAGATAAGGAGAGAATGTTGGCTACTGTGTCATTGTGGGATTTTAGACAGTAATCTGATGGCCTGACTTAATGGTTTTGGGTACAGAGCGACTTTGCTCTGACTGGGTTTACAGTCAATGACTGAATGTTTTTCACTCTAGTTTCACAAAGCTTTGTAAATTTGTAACCTGGCTGTGGAAATACCTCCATAGCAAGCACAGAGAGGTTGCTTGCTCTGAGTGTTCATTGGCATAGCAAGGATCTGTCATTGTCCACAGAAATCATATGGAGAAATAACCAGAAAATAAATGCACTCTTGTAATTGTACATTCATCTCCTCAACAGCTATCATTCCAGAAATGGGGTTTAGGTCTTGATTCAGCAAGAGCTTAATTTTGTGTAAATATTCAAAGTAGGAAACCTGTGACATCCAAACCAGCTCTTAGGACTATGATGCTTGTGTGACTGGCATTACTAAAGGTCTTCATTTCTAAGTTCTTTGGGCAGGAATCTTTGCCAAGATGTCAGTGGGAGTACCCTGCTGTGTGATACTGCAGCAGTAGTAATATTACAGATTCTCCATGGGCTCAAAGTCAGAACAGAGATTTCTTTGGCCAATGACTCTGAGCTGATGATAGCCAGGCACTGTTAGCTGGTGTTAAAGAGAAAAGGGGAACAAAAGTGCTAATTTCCTCCTGCAGATAATCCATGTTAGAGGGGGACTTAATCAAAGCATCATTACTTTAATGAAATTCTCATATAAAATGCAGGACACTTGATATAATTTATCTAAATTAATTACTCTCTGCTGCTAAAAGCAACTAGTATGACAAATTATTTGTTCTGCCTATTCATCCATTCTTTATCAGACCTTTTCCTACTCTGATGCAACATAAGGAGCAGAAGCAGCCTTTTTCATGGTGCTGAGTGGATTAATTTGCATTGATCCCAGGCTAATAAATGAATTATTTCACCCAAGACAGCACTCAGTAGTTTTAATAACATAATATTTTTCTGTGCCAAAATTAACAATCATTTTACAAGTAAGCAAAATACAAAATTAATTATTTTTAATTATCATTTTCAGTTGGCTTTTTTTTTGAAGTTAGAAAATAAATTTAAAAAACCACAAACCAACCAAATTTTATGTTTGCATAATAACACATAAATCTTGGGTACGATTTTGTGCTCATGTTACAAATAAGGAAGATCCTAACATCTTTAAGATTATAAATTGTGTTTACACTTCAAATTTTTCTGTAAAAATATGATGCATCAGATAAAGAGCTTCTTGATCCAGTTGCAGTAAATGAAGACAAATGCCTCAGAAGCAAGGTGAATCAGCTTTAAAAATATTGAAGTATTGCCCTGTGGGACATGAAGTGTGAATCCTGAGTAGAAGCTATGTCTTAAACCTTATTGCCCATAAACCTGTTGTTTTAAAAAGTTAGGGATGTTCAAAAAGAATAAACAAAAGCTGAATAGCTTGTTTCTGATCTGGCTTAAATGTTGATCTTTCTTCATGGCAACAGTAGACTGCAGCACGGAGTCTTTATGGATTGGGGTGGAACCATATCCAAATTACTGGATGTGGATTTGGGTTTGGTGTCCAGTTAGGGGCTGCTTTGGTGCTGAATCTGCAGTCCTACTCCAGAGCCAGGGTGACAGAGGCAGTAGTTGGAATGTGAGACTCTGAAGTCCTCAGGCTGCTGGGAGGAGGATGCAGGGCTGGGGAGAGCAGTGGCCCTGAGCTGGGCTCAGCGCGGAGCTCTGGCTGCCACCGCGGTGCCCGGGCCAGGTTCTGTGGCACTGCAGGGCTGGGCATCCCGTGTGTCTGCAGCCACAGCCGGAATCAGTTCTCCCCGTGCTCCCTTTGATAGCATAGGGTTAAAATGTTTCTAAAATTATGGTAGCTAAAAGTAGGCCTTGGACACGGGAATGGGTATTGTCTTTGCTAAATCATGTGAACCTATACCTATGTACCCAGCTGTGTAGTAGATGATGAAGCTAAATGTGATGATTATTTAGTAAATATAATCAAAAATAATTATTTGATCAAGAATCACGAGAAGGGAATAACAATCATAAGAAAGGCTGTGGGGAGGGGGCTTAAACTCATTCTTGGGTGAAAACAGTGTGCACGATACCCATGCTTGGGTGGAAACAATGCAGACGATGCTCATGCTTGGGTAAAAACAATAGAACAATATCGAATTAATGATTAACATATGATTATATCATAGTTATGTAAGGAAAGGAGTATAAAATGTATCCATCTCGAATCCATGTCGGAGTCAGATTTGGGTCTGTCTGTACCCCTGATTCCCAGAGCTCTTCAATAAAAGCACCTGCATATGATCACCCCGTGGTTCTGTGTTTCTACGCTAACACCTTTGTGCTTCTCTCATTAACGTACAGATAATCACACGTGGCTGCTGAGCTGTAATGGTGTGTAATATTAAAATCAGATTGTCCTTACAGAAATAGGCATGTGGGTTTTCAGCGCTGTTGCCTGTTGAAAGCTTTCTCACAAAGCAGAGCAGGCAGACTGGATTGTGTGAATGCTCTTCGTCTTGTCTGAGCACTCAAGTCCTCATTTTCTTAGTGGGAAGTTCCTAAATAGTTTTTTAAAAGGGTGACTGGCTTTGATAAGTACTAGGAGCAGCTGTTGTGCTGGTTCTTAGCTCTCAGCTGGTACCCAAAGCTGGCACAGTGTCTGCAGCACAAGGCAGATCACAAAGCGTGTTCAGGGCTCTGTCACACAGGGAAAGAGGCTTCTCAGCAGCTCATCTCGTCTGAGTGGGGGCTGTCGTGGCAGAACTGCAGAATCTGTGTTCCTTTACAGCTTCTGTGTAAGCACCTGGGGCTGTGTCCTGTCACACATGCAACTCCACAAGGCAAGAGACAAGGGGAGGGTTCAGCACGATTTTTGAATAGCTGAGACTTAGCCATTAAAACAATCTTCATTTCCACAGGAATGTGGGATTTTAAAAACAGCTAATGGAAGTATTTCTAATATTACTTTCTGAGCCATTCTAATAATTCCATGTAGTTATAAATTTAGTTGTCATTCTGGACATTTTTCCCAGCATTTTCACTTTTTCTGGGAAACTTTAAGCCAACTTATTTGTTCTTCTAACTTTTGAGCTTTGAATATTAGAGCTCTTCTTATCAGAATGTTCTGTTATTACTCAGACTATGTTTGTGAACCTGCCAAACTTTGCTTTGCTCAGGTTTCATGAACTCTTGATTCAGAAAAGAAAAAAATGAATGTTTCTCTGTGTGTGCCCAGAATGCACATAGGCATTTTCCCAGGAATAGGTCCTGTCTGCTGAGGGAGGTTTTGTGGAACATTCCATTCAGCTTGATGGCTACTATAGTGAGTTGTCAGTGGGCAAAACAGTGAAAACAGAATAGTGAAAACAAATCTTTGGGGTTCTTTTGAATGAACGCACAAGTGCTGCAAAGGAAACTTGTGTTTCTTGTGTTTCCTGGATAGTTTCTGGATGGTCCATAGCTAAACCCAGTGGAGTATCTCTCATACTCATAGGGAACACTGAAGCAGAGAATGGTGAGTTTGAATACCTTACTGTCAGGAAAAGTCAGCCTACTGACTGTTCTAGGTTTAAATTTGAGGGATATCTGGAAAAGTCTGGATAAGCACCTGAACTTCACAGTACTCATTTGAACTGGTTGAAGGTAGCTTGCTGGTAGCTGGAAGCCCCTAGCTTATTTTTCCCTTTACCTGTGAGACTCAGATTTCCCCCACACAATTGACTTTGCTTGCCATTGACTCTTGGCAGTAGCAGCTTTGCTTCCTGGCTAACCCAAATGTGCTCAGATTCAGGTGGGAAAGGCCGTTTTAGGCAAATGTGAAAACAAAGGTCGAACTGACATCACTGTATATGTTGGAAAAATATGACAAGCACAAATTACACCAGCTTTGTCTAATTAAAGCCTGTAGGCAGACATGGTTAGCAGCTTCCAACCTTCCCAGTTTATACTGGTCATTTTCACTTTGTTTTTTACAAACAAATTAAAATGGACACTGCAGCATCCTGAAATCACCCTTTGGCTTACTTCTGAGACTTGACTGGAGCCAAAGATACGCAGGTGGTTCTGACAGCTGCACTCAGCAATAGATTCTAGTCCTGTGCCCACAGAAAGTAGGTTAATCCACTCCTTCTGGCATCATGGGTTAGAAGAAACTCTTTGAAAATACAATTGTGCACTGAAATGCTCTGTTTCCCTTCCCACTGTTAAAATATGTTTAGTGAGATTTTCTTCTCCTTTGTTAGCAATTATTAATGCTAATACTTTTATTTTTGCAATGCACTATTTCAAAACATGAGTTTGCTGAAATAAACAATTGTTTGAGTGATGTTAATTTTTTTTGGCAGATGGAATCAAAGTGCACTTGCAAATATTTGTATTCATTACATCTGTGTGGGAACTTCTGTAATTTATTTCTATTAAGAAAAATACAATCACTTCAATAAAATCAGCCTTTTGGACAAGTTAGGTTTTTATTTTGAGCTCTGATGAGTTGGGTAAGTTTGTTTCCACTCAATGTAAATGTGGTTTCAGATTAGAACGCATGAATAACAAAAAGGCAAAATAACAGGCATGTTAATGGGCACTGATTAAACTCAGTGAGAGACACATGCATTATTCCTACATTATTAACTTTCTGACACAGTTTAAATTGCCATAAATTAAATTTGCATGAATGGTTTAGACCCCCTGTAGAATAAAATGTTTGGTTGTGATAATAGAGTAGAAGGAAATTTAAGTCAAAGGTGAATTCTTAACTGATTGAGAGCTGATGAAATTTCTTATCTGTGTTGACAGTGCAAATTCCTTGTGTATTCTGGGTCACCCTAATGGGACCAAGCATCTTCACGGTAATTAAATCACTCTCCAACACTTCTCTTTCTGAAATTGAGGCTATAAGCTGTTTGGGATATACTTTTCTTGCTGTGTGTATGGGCCCCAGAGAGGTGGGAGCACCCAAACACTGAAAGCAGAACAAGGGGAGTGGAGACAGGATTTTACGTAGTTGTTTTGTTTGGTTTGTGTGTTGGTTTTGGATGTTTTTTTTTTTTTTTCTTTAGTACATACATGCACATATTTCTGGTTTCTACGGACTAGACTTTCTCTGTAAATCAGATCTGAGTATTACAGGGAAGTTTTAGCTAATAAAATTTCAAGTGGAGGAAAAATTTAATAGCTGTATACAGTCTTAGGAGATGGAGGACTTGGGCAACTGTCATTTAATGCTAAACAATGTTGAAGATGTGTTGGTTAGGAGATTTTTGGGATGGATTACTTCAATGAAGAGTTCATAGCTGGTTTATTGGAATTTGTGAGCTCTTGTATATAAGCATAGATACTTTTTCTTAATAAAAATAGTTACTAAGTATTATTGGAATCTGTTATACACATGGAAAGCAGGTGAGCTCATTCACAGAAGCAAAGCAAACTGAAAACTATAAGGAAGCAAATATTATTTTTAGAGTGTGTTCTGCATTGAGAACCTACCTGGTGTTGAGGCTTGAATGTTGGTCATTTTGCCTCTGGGTAGTCTTCTCTTTAGTAAAAGTCGGTTCCCTTTTTCTTTCCTGTCCCTTTGCCAAGAAAAAGCAAGCTGATTTCCAATGAAGATTTTGTTTCTTATTCATCCAGCTGATTACTCCATCAAGATGAATGTATTGAAGTAGTTGGAGATGCTGAACCTGTGACACTCCTGGTTGATTTATTTGCAAGTCCTCATTAAGTTTTTTCTTTATGTGGATTTTTTGCCAGCCTTGCCTCTTGCATCTCTAAGAAACATATTGTGCATTCTTACAGCAAACCATTACTCATTGTGAGGTTTTATACTTCTCTCTTTTTTCCCTTCTTTATGTGATGTCAATTATTTCTTGATGTGCTGTGTATGAAGATTGTTTAACTTTAAAGTCATTTGATATATTTTTTTTATTCCAGTTGATTAAAATAAACTTACTCTGGTTTTATTCAACACTACAGAAAGATCACTGGGGAAACTTGAAGAAATTATATAATATGTTTAAGACTTACATCCTTTTTAAGAATACTGTTATTTCTTATTGTATTATTAATTTTACTTAGTAATAATATCTCACCAGTGGCAACATTTGCTAATTGCTAAAGGAAAAGATGGCATGATAATGTTCTGGAGGCAAAGAAAAAACTTTTTGATGGATTGGATAAATGCTTTTCATCAGGCAAGAGGGACAATGACTATTAGTGTGGGCAGCAAGAAGTGAAAGCTGAGACTGAATTGTTCCTGTGTCTGTTTCAACACACACTTGTTTTGCTTTCTCACACATTTAGCTTTATGACTCATAGTTAATGTGTTTTTAGGGGAAAGGTGTGGAGAGAACAGCCATCTGAAAAGGCCACTGAAAGAACATTTGTCTGTTCAGTTGCAAGTGGGTGAAAAAAAACCCACGTGGAACTGAAGCTTATATTGAACCATTGTGCTGTGTTGGACATGTTCATGACTCTTTCATATCATCAGAGAATGATGATATGACAGTGTATCAGAAAAAGTTGATCATGCTTTTGAAAATGAAGTTCTGTATTTGGGACACTTTGATTTGATGTTTCCATTGCAAGGCACATTAAAGAGAGCAGGTGCACAGAGATGAGTCGGGCTTTGTGCAAATCTGTCACAGCTCTGATTTGTGTTGCTGCTTCTAGGAGAGCTGTGAGGCCTCCTCTTGTTTAAAAGCTCTCATTGCAGTCTGCAGGGACATCAGATCTCCTTAGTGAAACTCCTTATTAATTCTGAATCTTAGTGACTTGAGAGACTATGAATAAAAATTGCAAAATAGGCTAATTGGCTCATAGTATTAAGACAAAATTTCTATTCTGTACAAGTCTGATTTTAGTGATGATTCTTGAGCAAAGGCATTAGTTGAAGCACTTCCAGGAAAATTATTGCTGAAATTATTTACAGCAATCACCATCTATTTTGATGTTTGGGTATGCTTGATACAGCAAGGCTGGGATCACAAAACATAGATTTCTTTCTGTGGAAAGACCTTCTGCCAGAACACAGTCCATGTCAAATGAATACCTGATAGTTCAGTCTTATGCAAGTATTGAATGGCTTTGTGTTTTTACTGCTTTGGCCAAATACATTGATTTACAGCAGTTTGTAAATGTTACTAAATGTTATTTAGGCCTACCTGTTCCTCTGGCCTTCCACAATGCCTGAGTCATATTAAATGACTTTGGAGTTGAACCATCAATAGCAGGATGCTACCTATTACTCTATGGTGTTATTTCACAGGTTAATTGAGTACTGTCTTGAAAACCATACATATATTCTTGCTTAAAACTACATAATTTGAGTAATAATGTCCTGGGGAAGCTCCATTCTTTTTGTATGTTTGGGGTTTTTTTCCCCACTGATTGGGAACTCCAAGAACTGGAAGTGAAGGAACGTAGCCGAGATCATGCTTTTTTTGAAGCTTTAGTCTGTAAAGTATCAGACTGAGATGCAGGAGGTGTGGGTGGAACAGAAACTGTTCAGGCTCTTCCCTTCTGTACCACGGCAGAAGCAGATGGGTGGATGAGGTAATTTACCTATCTGGACTCAGTCACAGCCACCTCCCTGCTCTGGGCTTCAAAAAACAACTTGCTGCCATGACAACAGGATACTGATTTGGTCACTTCAAGGAAAGGATGTGTATAGAGTGTTTATAGAATCTCCAAAGCAGCTAGAAATACTTAGAATATACATTGTCACATAAATTATAAAAATGGTAATGTAGACATTGTAATCAATATAAACTGTTATTACATACCCAGTGTTGCTTTCTAATATGTGGAGGGAGTATTCGAAATAATGTAAGGAATTAACAATTCATGAAAAGCAGCCATTGTGAGCTTCAAAGAAGTCATTAAACACAATCTTTCGGATTTTTTAGCATTGTTGAGATTCAGTATTCAAATCAAATAGTTTCAGATATATGTACACCTAAGTCATGTAGTACTTCTGCTTTTTTGCAACTCAATCAGCAAATGAAATATAAGTGAAAGTTTATTTTTGCTATTTAAAAGCCTCACAGTTTATTCAGATCACTCTTTTCAACATTTGACATGGTGACAAGAGCTTGTTATATATTAACTGTTAGAAGAACATACCCAATGAGATTAATAGCTTTATTTTTGTTTTGACATGTCTTAAACTCTTTTTTTTTTAACCTAGACTATAATATGGCTTTGTTTGTAAGAGGCGTATCCAGTTATGTTCTACTATCCGAATTTTAGAATAATGAAAAATGGATCAATGTATGTGGCATAAATTAGTATTTTCCTCTCAGTTCAGACACAATCTCTATATCTAGTCTTGAGGGAAATGTTCTCAAGTTTTTTTTCCCATGTGAAGTTTCTTGTATAAGCAACGCCATCTCTTATGTGGTGATGAGAGATCCCCATCTTAGGAAAATGCAGTGTTACCTGTGCCAGAGTTTTTGTGATCCAAGTGTATTTTAGCATTTCTGTTGTGGCAGGCGTTACAGACTTGTATGAAGTGATTTACTGCTATGGAGCCATTTGGGTTGAAACTCAAGCAAAGTGTTTGTGGGGGTTTTGTTTGTTTTAAAACTGATTCTGCCTTGTGCTTGCTTGCAAAGTGAGCTGCTCTGTGACAGTGGTGGAGGAGATGAGATGTATGCTGGTAGGGCTGACTAACAACTGCTGACACTATTGTTCTGGGAAGAAGTTGTGCTTTCTCCTGTTTGTTGTCCCACATTCCTTAAATCTGTCTTTGCCATAAAAGACTGTTGAAGGACAAAACAGAAAATTCAGAAGCTTCTGCTTCCTTAACTATTTTACATTTTGAAATTTAAAAAGTATTAGCAAAGATTTAATACATCAGTCTGATGCTTCTCATTTGAATGCTTTCTCTTTCAGTAATATCCTGCAGAAAATACTGATTTAGAGGAAAAGAATACCGATGTAAGAACAGCTCCTCTTTGGGCTTGATCCAGATTCTGTTGTGTTGCACTACAAGAGCAGGTGAGTGATGAAGGGTGTTTTTACACACCATTCTACACTTGTATCTTTTTGCTGTGTATCTTTCTTCTCCTCCTCGCCTTCACTCAGACAAGTCTTTGTGTGTGTGCTGTATCTACACGATGCACAACGTGCTCCTCAAAGACCAGAAGATGTTCCAAGAGCAAGGAAGAATCTGCCCTGGGTGCCTTCTCAGTCAGGCTGTGTTCAGTCTAGCACACTGATGTGTTTTGCAGTTACAAGCAAGATTTGCAAACTGAATTAGAAAAGTACCTTTGGTAAAGTATAAGGACTATTATGGTCTAATCAGATAGATGGATGTTTGCTTTTTATTTTCTATAATGCTCTGTTGTTCTAGATTATTTGCTAGAGACAGGCATGACTGTTTTTATATGAAAATCACTGCCTTGCTGGTGTTGCTGAAACATGACTTGCAATGTGGAATTGAGATTGGTTTGCCTCACACTGACAGAGGCAGGTCTCTGAGTTTCCAGTCTGACTCTGTGGGTTGTAACTAGAGGAACAGTAACTATATTTCCACTGGAGAAAGCATGCAATGATTATATTCAAATGCTTCTATTTCTAAAATGTGATAGGGTGCCTTAATGCCTCATGTTTATACCAGCTGTTGCATTTTTTGGTGACTGATTTGCTTTTTTGCGCTGGAATTCTAGCAATTTGCTAAATGAAGGAAAGCATTTGAGTAAGGGCAATATGTCTTACAAGGTATGATGAGAAATCTGCTTCTGTAGCAGAATGCTTAAAAGGGATAAATGTGAGGGATTAATCTCAGAGAAAAAGTCACAAGAGTATGGGAAATGCTGTCATTTATCTTAAAAAAACCCCAACTATTTGGTATAAGAAGGCTTGACAAAATGGTGTATATTTACCCACTAGTTAGAAAGTTGAAAATTTGTTTGTTTGCTTGTATCTAGAATGCATTAGTCTGTGTAAATTTTGAGCAAGAGGGAATCCTCTTCAGTTTTGAGAGAAAACTCAGCTTTTTAAAGGAGGGCCTGAATGCCTCTGAGAAGTGTACTAGGTTTTGGTAGCATGCATATCGTACAGGTTTCTTCCCGTATTCAACTGTTGCAGAATGAGAGTATTTTTGTTTTAGTTCTTGTTTCATACTTGTAGGTGTTGGCAGCAACAGATGCACTAAAGTACTACATGCAAGAGCCAGAAGAAATGACACAGCAGAACTTGGATGTTAGAGGTAGGATTTAAGTGAATATAAGTGGCTTTTATGCCTCTGAGTGGAGAATGTACTTTGTAACTGCTTAAAGGGATTTTCTCTTTTGATCATTTCAGCAAAGATGTAGTCTGTGTAAAGCCACTAATCAGAGTTAACTTGAGGGAATCTAGGATGAACCTGCTTGGTTTTAATTAGAATTATTTAATAAGCAATTACAGCTGCTGTCTGCATGCAGAATCAAAAGGAGGAGTGGTGTTTCAGGGTTTCTCCTGAGGAAGGAGCTAGTTCACATCATGGTACTGGGACTCAGCTTCCTGCTACATTGCCATGTAAGAGAATAAGAAAATTTTGCTGTATTTGTTCAGAGATACAGTGAAAATGTAACAAATGTGAACAGCAAGATGGTGTTCCCTTCTAAATAGGTGTTATGAACTCAGAAATAATTTTTGTAGGTTTTGAAAGCTTGTGACAAAAACAGCCTTTGCAAGATTGAGAGAAAGAACTAAAGGCTTCATGTGTAAAACCTTTACATTTCTTCTATTTGGAAAACCATCTTGATGGCAAACAGCAGAGTTAAAATATGCAAATGTCCTGTCAGCTTGATCATCTTTAAGGTAATCCCTTCTACATTTTCCCAAAGGCTGGCAGCGCAGCTTTGAGAGCTCTTCATATTTCTCTGGATAACTGCTTAAGTGATTTTGGAACCAAATTCTCTGGTCTCTGTTTCTAGGACTGGCTTCCTGTTCTCTGGGAGTCCAAAGAATAAAGCTGGGCTTGTGTGCTTCAGATTTATTATCAGACTTGTCCTTAAGTTAAAAAAAAATCTACCACCTTTCTTTCTTCATACTTGTGAAACTGCTAAAGCTGTGCAAGAGCTGTCTGAGTGCTTGGAGAGAAAAATCAGACAGATGGTTTCTGTTATCAAATTATTTGCCTTTGAAGAAATTGAATATTTTGTTTTAGGAATACAAGTGGTTTTCACTTGGCAGATGAAGAAAAGTAATTTTTTTGTGGACTGTTTTGATGCTAAATTGCACGAGAATGAACTGCTGTATTTTACAGAAGATGGAGCTGTGGGGTGCTTTGCTGGGTCTGCAGGGTGGGCTGGGCTTGCTGCATGCACTGCACTCTCCCAGTGGACTTTAGGTACCAAGCATGGACTCGTTTTTGGGAATGAGTTTCTGGTCAGGTCTGCACAGACAGTTGTTCAGCTGAAGCACAGCCCTCTTTGTGGCTCAGATCATTAATTCACCTTGGCTTTGCAATATGAACATATTTCAGTATCAAATGCTTCACATCAGTAGCTCACCTTGAAATTGCAATATGAGCTTGTTTGAGTATCAGTTTTGTCTTCTCACATGCTGAAGTCTGTCTGGGAATTTCACTGTGTTTTCAATTGCTTATGTCAATAGTTCAAGACTTTAAAGAGAAAAACTTGTAGAAAAGCTGAAACACTAGGCAGTATTGCCTACATTGAAGCAAAGATTAAATTCAGCCTTGGAATGTAACTTGAAGTTAGTTTATGTAGGGGAAGAATTCTCTTTTGGTCTCTCAGATAAGTCACTGAGGAAAAGACAAGACAAAATATTCAGTGAAAAAATTAGAGGTTGTGTGGGAGAAAGAGGATTATATCATCTCATCTTCTCAGGCTAGAACTTTCAGTGAGGTGGAAAAGGCAGTCTTGTCTTTTATGGGCTTTTGTAGAAATACACAGAAATGCAGTTACTGCCATTAATATGCAAAGTACTGAAGTTCTCTTGGTTGCAAGAATGTGCCTGCAGGCCTGCATTACGGGTTTAGAAGGCTTTATTGTTTGACACAAAATGGTGATGCTGAAGTTTCAGAAAAGTGGAAAAAAAAAGTCAGGAAATAATCATTGCTTTTCCCCTGCTGGGATATTTAAGATTAATTATTAAATAACTCGGTAAAAAATTCACACTTGCTTCAAGGTAGTCTAATTGGATTTACTTTAATGTACTATCCTATCTTACTGGAAGAAAAATTGAAGATTTTTTGACGGTTTAACTATAATAAAAATAATAATGGAATTCTCTCAGTGGTATACAGTTTTACAGTATACAGTATGCAGTTATATATATAACCAAAATGAACAACCAACTCATTTCAAGTTGTGAGAAATACAGCTGCAAAATGGTAGTTTACTTTTTTACTCCAGGTTTCTTTGGCTACTGTTTTCATGTGAGATATTTCTATACCCTCATTCTGCTTGTAGCTTGGACTTAGTTTAATTTCCAGACTGAATTTGCTTAGAGCCAGTTCTTCTGGTAATCTTGCCATATTTTGTATGCTACTGTGGTCTTAAATAGGTTTTATTACATTTTTTTTCTTGTTCACCACTTAGAAGAATTGTATTTTCCATCACTTCTTAGAGTTCTGGAGAGTGCAATAAGAAGTGAGTAGTAATATTTTAGACTTTAGTTGGTATCTAGAAGACAGAGAAGGGTCTTTCTGTTATTTTAGTACCTGCTAAGAGATGAACCATCTGGTAAATAGCAGCTCACAGCTTCATAGTGACAGATGATGCTTTTTAAAAATGCTTCATTAACACTAATTGTATTTTTATTCACTGCTTAACAGAAAGGTGAGTAAATAATTTACATTTTATTAACATTGAGAGAGCTGGTGAGTGTAAAGCACAGGCTGTTATTCCTTTGTTCAGAAAGTGCTCAGGTATAACTTGGAAAGGTTTTTGGTTTTCTCTCTATTGTCTCATATTTATGAAGAATATTTGAGAAGGAAATGGCAAAATTTCAGCACACTGCGAGTTTCTAAGAGCTGGGATTTTATTCAACGCACACTTTTTACTGACTTGAAAGTACAATAAAATAATGATAGGCTATTCTGTGCCATTATTTGTGTTGCCATCAGCTGTATTTCTTGAGGATTCAGTGAAAAGGCATTTAAAACCTTGTAGTGCTGTTGTACGTGTCCTATATAAAGTGCAAAGTGATGGAGATAATTCTTAAAACTTTGTACCTTAGTGCTAATCACAGAAAAGAAAGCTGGCTTTTGTCATGTTTTTCTTCAGGTTACTGATTTTTAGTAAGAGCCTTATCTTAAAGGATTTTCACCTTTAAAGTTCAACATGTTAGTCTTCATGCTTCTCTTATTGGCCATAATTAATTTTTAGACTAAAATCAGACCTTTTTTTTTTTTGCCAGTCAGCCCTTTTATTAATGCTTAGGATGAGTCTCTGTTGCACAAGTAAAGTTATCTTACCTCAGGCAATCCCTGCTGTGCATCTGCAAGAAAACATTATTGCTTTGAAGTCCTGAAAACTGTGTATCCAGCTTTTTTTTGTCATTATCCCTCTTTTCAAGGATTTTGCATAGTTCTTTCTCCTAGTTGAAGCTAATTAATTATGCAAGTTAAACACTACCAAGTGAGGAGAACATGCTTGAAATACGGAAGGGTTGAAGATTGTATTCTGCAAATAAAATAAAAATTAATCAGCAAAATGGATTGTTTAGATTTTCAGTTTTGTGTCCATCCATGCCCTTGCCCCTGATCAGTCAAACTAGAGGTGATTTCACTGATAATGTCCATGTTCTCTGGAGTGGTGTCATCTGTCCCAAGAGCTGGATGAAATAACCTGCTCTGGGCAGCAGTTTCACACAGTAATCAGTGATGAATGTCTCCAGTTAAGGAAGAGAACTTTGTGTTCAGAGGAGGTTGAAAATGAATGGTAACTTTAGGGAATTCATGGCATGAAGAGAAAACAGGCTTGGTTCAGGGGGTTCTTTGTCTCAGTGAAATTATTATTCCAAATCACTATTCTGTTACTCTGTTAGCTCTCCTGATAATTAAATATGTTAAGAATCTGAAGTAGGACTTGGCACATGGAGTCTTAAAAGATAAAAGGGAAGAAGAAATATAGTATTTGATTTTTTCAGAAGTAAGGGGCTTTACTGCTGGCTTTCCCTTTTCTAGGACACTCTCACTCAATAGCTGCTTGGGCTCTTATCTGCTCCAACGCATTTTCTTTTTATTCATTGCCCAGCTGAGTTGAGGCATAGGCACAGAAGCTGATCTCAGAAAGGCTGCAAGTTCAAAGGCTTGCAGTGCCAGGGTAGGGGGTTGCAACTTTTCTGACTGCCTTTATAGACACCTGGCATAAGCTTTTAATTCTCTTTTTATTTAATGTCCTGCTTTAAGTTTCAGAAATTACATGATTAGCCACACTAAAGGTATCCAAGACATCTTAATTGCAAAAGGAGAGCCAAACTCAAATTTTGATATATTTTATCAAAATCTGAGTCTGTGTCTAAGTACAACTACAGTAGAGAAAATAAAGAAGACAACTTAAGACTGTTTGATTCCAAGGAGGGAGCTAGGAACTCTAGAAAATAAAATATAAACTTACATGAAATTATTATATTAAATGAGAAAGTGGCTTGGAAGCACTGAAACACAAATTACAATGTTCCTTCTGATGATTTTATATCAGCCTGTCCTTTAAAGAAAGCTAACAAGTCATTTTGCTCCATGATGCAATGTATGTATTACATCAGGAGAGAGCTGGGAGATAAAAGCAAGGAGCTGGAGTTCACCTGTGGATCTGCTGACAGCCTTGGTTTTATCATCTACAGGGAACGTAGAATTACTGACACATTTTCGTCACAACAGTTAAAAATTCAAGTACTTAATCTCCATCCCTTCAAATGCTTTCCTACCTCTTCTGTAATTCAGTCTTTCTATTAGGAGAATATACTGAGGTCCTTTTTAAGGTGTGTAGGGGTTCTGGGTGCCATAGAGGTATGTAATGTTTTCTGGAGTAGGGAAGGATTTTCAACAAAACATTTCTGACAGAAAATGTAGTTGTTGTTGGATGTTTCTTAAATCATTTAGGTTTTGTTGAAATTCCTTTAAAATAAATAAAACAAAGGGGATCTGTGAAGTTCAGATATTTCTTTTTATAAAAATGAGTTCTTAATTGTTTTATTTCAGAAATCTCAGTTCTACTTTGTGGTGAAATAACTTCATAAATAATAAACAGCAACTTCAAACAATGTTTAGAATTGAAACAAAATGCCTTCATTATCTTAGTTTTTCAATATGTGCAGGACTAGTTATTCAGAATGTCAGCACAGTTCAAATAATCCACTCGAATAGCAAAATTGTTCTCCTACAGCTATTTCCTAGGAGTACTTGCATCAAAAAAATGATTCTAAAAATAATTACTTGTTTCTGCAGCTTATAATCAGGTAACATGAAAAAAAGGCCTCCATTTTCCATTGCAAAGATAATATTTGAATTAGTATCTGTAAATTGGTAGGAATGTAATGCGTCAATATTTGACCTGATCCTTCTCTGTTTTTGTCTTTCTACTCCTGCTTTGTCCTGTTCTGTACTTTCACCTGATACATATTAAAAACCTGTTACTGTTGCACAATTAACACGAAGATCTTTCTCTCTCATCTGCCCTGATAATGTTTTTCCAAGCTTTAATAGTGGCTTCTCACATAGGATTTTGGGTTGGTGGTGAGAACAGAGAGGGTGCTAGTGCCAATATGCAAACACTGTGGTCAATGACTGGGGAGCAATACCTGCCAGTAAAATAAGGTGTTTCTTGATTTTCAGTTTGTGTTTTCCAGCAATATCTGAGTGTTGTTTTGCAAGAACCTAAGCCACTGGGATTTTTGGGTTTTGGTTAGAAACAGAAATCTGTGTTAGGCTTTTTTAAAGGTTTAAAACCTGAATGACCTCGTAACTGATTTGCAGTACAGCCTAATCTACTACTGCTTGTTGAGTAAAAGTACTCAGAGGGAAATAGCTTCATTTTAGAGTTATTTTCATTTTGATATAACTAAAAGTAACTCCTAATAAGAAGAAACAAGCAAGAGAAACTGACTTTCACTGCCTCACCATATAAAAAGTGTTATGTAAATTTTCCTGACAGATGATGATTATAAAACATCTAAGCTTACTTTGAGCTCTGACTGAAATTTTGAGCAGTTGGTTGTTGCTCTGTTCACTGAATAATTTCTTGAGGGTTTTGTGTCGTGTTCTGCCAGTCAAAGACAAAAACTTTTAGTGTATTTGGACACGTAAAGTCATGTTTTCTTTAAAAGAAATCTTGTGTTCAACTACTTTGCTTTGCCATGAGTGCTTGCTCTTCAGATGGGTTTTTGAAATGGCACATTTCGTGACCTGAGACTAAACCAAGATCCTCTGCAGTAATACACACACTTGGGACAGGGCAGTTCAGCTGAACTAACCACGCAAAGGATGAGAATCAAATACTAAAGCCTATTTCTTCACTCAATACAGCACTAAAGCTACATATGTGTGGTAGTGACTTTGTCTCTTTCAGTCTTTTCTCCCAGGCAGAGAATCTGTTCTGAAATAGGATTTCAAGAGCATCCCTTTCAGATTCTTTGTTTACAGTGTGTTCTTCCAGGCCTTTTAGAAACTGCTGGAAATATTTCCAGTAATTAAAAATGTTTTCTTTTACTTTTAATGTAACTACATATTAGTGAAAGTTACAACTGTATTAATTCAGTCAATTTCAGTTTGTAGAAGGTTGTCTTGTACATATGATTGTCTGTAATATTTGTATGAAAATTCTTCAAAAAGGGAAGTCTGCATTTTCATTAACTTCGTCCCTAATTTTTTTTCCATGCGGGTTTGTCTAACAAGTTGTGAAACTCATGCTGGGGAGAGTTTTTGTTAGTCACAGATATGCTTCTGCTGAAGGAATAAGAGAAGAGATAGGGAGCAAAGGATTAGCCTTCATTAAAAACCCTGAAATTAAAGAAGAAAGCTTGTATTTGGCTGTGAGATGACTGTGCTTCAATCATTTCAGATCTGTGTTGTCACGTTTGAGCAGGAGGGTGGAACTGAGTGTCCCTGCTAAGTTCTTTAGGCAGACACGAGGCTCCTCAGATCTCTCTGTAGGATTTAGAAGAGATGACTCTTTGTTGTATTTTTATTTTTAACTTACTTCATTCCTTTAGAATATAGAACTGAATGACAGCATAGCTTTGAAATATTTTCTTCAATTTATTTGTAGGAGTGACTATAAAATTTAAAACTTGTCATTAAGAACCTTTGCTCAGTCGAAACTTCCTAATAAAACTAATTTTTCTCTGAAGTTTGGTAGGATTAAAAACAAACTTTAAAATGTCAAAAGCTTTTTCCAAATATCAGTATTTTTACTTTTTAGAATAGATTATATAGGGGTTCAATATTTCGATTAATTTTCTCTGCTTCCCATGTGAATTTAGAAAAAGATTTCCTGCATCTTCCAAGAATGCTTCTAAGGTTGCTCTTAAATGGTGCCCTCCCTCTGTCCAGCTAAAGACTTTTCAGTGCCAAAATTAAATGTTTATTAAGCTACAGAGAAAACAGAAGAACAACTTTAATCTGAGTTTCTGGGAAATCCAGTTACAAATCTTGCTGTTAAAAAATAAGAAAGCGTTTTTAGATTCAGGTATATCTATACCTGTAATATTGCATTTCAGATGTGAGTCATATTTTCTCTTTAAAGACACAATTAAATGCCCTTGGCAAGGAAGGAGTAAGCAGGAGAAATGTTCATATGCAACATGTTCTTTCTGGAGAGATTAAAGAACCAAGTGGATTCTTTGCTGAATATGTTTAAGAATCACACCAGATTTAACTTTAAGCAGGGAGGGTAGGAGGGGGGAAAAGAATTAGCTGACTAAACCTTTCCCTCAAGATGAAAGATCATAAAAAAAATTATAGTCTGACACCAGCATTTTTTCTCTTCTTCAGAATATTCTGTTCCTTTTAGTGCTAGTGAGTTTGGGATTTGTGGGGATTCAACAGTGAAAAAAAATTTGCAAGACAGACAAAACAATGCAGAAATGTTGCCTTCTGAACTTGATGGGGATTTTTTAGAATGTCATACATTGTGAATTTTCCATGGAGACTCATGTATATTAAATAAACTTATTTGTACAATGGCCAAAGGCTTGCAAAGGTGAAAAAGAGGATTTGTGGACCACTTGGATAAGCTTTTACCCACTGTCTCAGTTCAGAAGGGAGCTGAAATAAATGAACCTGTTTATACTGACTAAAAGACAGTAGCTGTTAATGCTACAGTGTCCCTACAACTGAACCTACTGTGGTATCTATAGGAGAGGTTCTCTTGTACTTCTGCTTTTCAGCCCTTTTCCAGACAACATGAATATCACTGAAAAACTCTGTTTTTTCTGAAATGTGTGCTGCCTCTGTGTCTTTGACACAGCTGGCCAGATCTAAAACTGTAAAGCCTGTATCTTCCCCTGAGTGCCATTTCCAAATCAAAGGAACAGCGTGGTGAGGGCTGGTTGCCATTTCTGATCTCCAGTGTGCCTTACACCTGTGGGAACCCAGCTCAGTGGGTCAAAGGAAGAAGATGCTGCTGCTGAGCCAGATAAGGTAAATTAAGTCTGGTCTCATGGTCTGCTTTTTAACTTAAACTCAGTTTTGGGGGGCAGAGGCTGATGATCACTTTATTTGTAAAATACATGTCCCAGTGTGTGGGCCCCAGTTTTGGTTTTGCAGTGTCTTAAGCCAGGCCTCCCCTGATGGGGGAAGAATTTAGAGTCCTTGCCAGGAGTCTGATAGATAAAAGAAACTTTCAGCACTCTCTGCTTTAAGATAGTTTATGAAGTCTTATCAGAGAAGTAAAGTCACTGGCGTGACCCAGACACAGCACAGAGCAGAGAAGTGCAGCAGAATGCTTGCTTATCAAGATAACACGGCCTTCTTAAAGGTAAATCATCCAATAAAATCTTAAAAGATATTTTCACTCCTCTACCAATGTTAGACAAATGCTCCTGTCACGTACACAGGAGCTGTGGAATTTTTCATCCAATAATTTTTAGACATCTTCTACTGCAGAATATGGTATACTAGAAGAAGAAGAAGAAGGTCTAGAAACAACAACAATCCTCCATTTTGGAGTTTTTGCTTTTTATCT
>VZRO01007446.1:295565-414728 GCA_013397915.1 Daphoenositta chrysoptera | reverse complement strand
ATAGCTTTGAAATATTTTCTTCAATTTATTTGTAGGAGTGACTATAAAATTTAAAACTTGTCATTAAGAACCTTTGCTCAGTCGAAACTTCCTAATAAAACTAATTTTTCTCTGAAGTTTGGTAGGATTAAAAACAAACTTTAAAATGTCAAAAGCTTTTCCCAAATAACAGTATTTTTACTTTTTAGAATAGATTATATAGGGGTTCAATATTTCGATTAATTTTCTCTGCTTCCCATGTGAATTTAGAAAAAGATTTCCTGCATCTTCCAAGAATGCTTCTAAGGTTGCTCTTAACTGGTGCCCTCCCTCTGTCCAGCTAAAGACTTTTCAGTGCCAAAATTAAATGTTTATTAAGCTACAGAGAAAACAGAAGAACAACTTTAATCTGAGTTTCTGGGAAATCCAGTTACAAATCTTGCTGTTAAAAAATAAGAAAGCGTTTTTAGATTCAGGTATATCTATACCTGTAATATTGCATTTCAGATGTGAGTCATATTTTCTCTTTAAAGACACAATTAAATGCCCTTGGCAAGGAAGGAGTAAGCAGGAGAAATGTTCATATGCAACATGTTCTTTCTGGAGAGATTAAAGAACCAAGTGGATTCTTTGCTGAATATGTTTAAGAATCACACCAGATTTAACTTTAAGCAGGAGGGTAGGAGGGGGGAAAAGAATTAGCTGACTAAACCTTTCCCTCAAGATGAAAGATCATAAAAAAAATTATAGTCTGACACCAGCACTTTTTCTCTTCTTCAGAATATTCTGTTCCTTTTAGTGCTAGTGAGTTTGGGATTTGTGGGGATACAACAGTGAAAAAAAATTTGCAAGACAGACAAAATAATGCAGTAATGTTGCCTTCTGAACTTGATGGGGATTTTTTAGAATGTCATACATTGTGAATTTTCCATGGAGGCTCATGTATATTAAATAAACTTATTTGTACAATGGCCAAAGGCTTGCAAAGGTGAAAAAGAGGATTTGTGGACCACTTGGATAAGCTTTTACCCACTGTCTCAGTTCAGAAGGGAGCTGAAATAAATGAACCTGTTTATACTGATTAAAAGACAGTAGCTGTTAATGCTACAGTGTCCCTACAACTGAACCTACTGTGGTATCTATAGGAGAGGTTTTCTTGTACTTCTGCTTTTCAACCCTTTTCCAGACAACGTGAATATCACTGAACAACTCTGCTTTTCTGAAATGTGTGATGCCTCTGTGTCTTTTACACAGCTGGCCAGATCTAAAACTGTAAAGCCTGTATCTTCCCCTGAGTGCCATTTCCAAATCAAAGGAACAGCACATTTCTGATCTCCAGTGTGCCTTACACCTGTGGGAACCCAGCTCAGTGGGTCAAAGGAAGAAGATGCTGCTGCTGAGCCAGATAAGGTAAATTAAGTCTGGTCTCATGGTCTGCTTTTTAACTTAAACTCAGTTTTGGGGGGCAGAGGCTGATGATCACTTTATTTGTAAAATACATGTCCCAGTGTGTGGGCCCCAGTTTTGGTTTTGCAGTGTCTTAAGCCAGGCCTCCCCTGATGGGGGAAGAATTTAGAGTCCTTGCCAGGAGTCTGATAGATAAAAGAAACTTTCAGCACTCTCTGCTTTAAGATAGTTTATTAAGTCTTATCAGAGAAGTAAAGTCACTAGTGTGACCTAGACACAGCACAGAGCAGAGAATGTGGCAGAATGCTTCAGAATGCTTCAGAATGCTTGCTTATCAAGATAACACGGCCTTCTTAAAGGTAAATCATCCAATAAAATCTTAAAAGATATTTTCACTCCTCTACCAATGTTAGACAAATGCTCCTGTCACGTACACAGGAGCTGTGGAATTTTTCATCCAATAATTTTTAGACATCTTCTACTGCAGAATATGGTATACTAGAAGAAGAAGAAGAAGGTCTAGAAACAACAACAATCCTCCATTTTGGAGTTTTTGCTTTTTATCTATTTACTACATTAATAAACCCAACACCTTTAGATTTTTCACCCTGTGATAACCTTACGTAACATTTTATCATTTAGTTCACACTGGAGTAGATTCTAGTTCTTCCCAAAGAGTTGGCAGTTTTCTCCATGGATAAAGGTCAAAGACAGTGTTGTCCAGGGGGGTAGAACCCTTCAAAACAGGCAGGGAAATATTCTCTGCATTCTGGGTTCCCACACCAGTGAATCAGTGATTTTGCTGTGAGTCTACGGTGATTTGAGTGGAGATAGAACATACTGTACTAGAAAGTGAGCTGTGTCAGGGCAAGATTTACAAGACACTGATTTATGGAGGTTGGTTTGAAAGGTATTGAAGGATCCAGAAACCAGTGTAATCTGTCAAATCAATCTACACGTGATTCTCTACTTCCAACTGTATACGAGCGTATTTGGCTGGAATTTAGTCTGCCTGTCTAGAATTAGGACACACATTTTGGGAAAAGGAACTGCAAACAACATCTGAAAACTGTTGGCACAATATGCCTGAGTCTTTATGCAGGAAAATGTATTTAATAGCATGCAACTGGAGAGGAGACTATGAAATAACTGATTTCATACCGTTGGGTGTCTAGCAAATGCAGGATAGGGATGACTAAAATCAATGTCAGCCTTCAATATTGAGACTCCACCAATTATAGTGCAATCTTACATATTTACTAATTTTGAGCTTAAAACCAACAATTAGGAATTCTCACTCAATTGTGGTGCATTTTAAGCTGTTTATTATATTTGTTATTTAGTCCAGATTTAAGTGTCTGGTAAAAATGTGTTTGCATAATAAGCCTATAATTTTAGGTAAGGTGTTGTGCCTGTGGCATAGCTGGGGCCTGAGCCAGAAATGTCTTTCACTTTAACCACAAAACTTCTGTTCTAGCTCATTGTTTTTACCTGGGAAGGAAAAAAATCCCATGTCCAGTGTTTTATGGGTTGCTTTCAGTAGAAGCTATTTTTCTAGTTTTAAATATGCTTTTGCTCCCAGTAGGATTTTTTAATATTCTTTTTGAAGCTAGAATACATTTTCCTCTCTTCTAATTTTTCCCTTATCCATTTGACAGCTCTAGCTTTTTGTGCATCTTTTTCCTACAGTTGAAACAATTGTGAAGCACTTATAAAATTTTTGATAATATTTTACTGGTTTGGTTTTGTATGCTATATCAGTGAGCTGTGAATACAGAACCTCTTACCTCACCACTTCAGAAACAGCAGTGTCCTTTAGGCCCTAAATTACAAAATAATAGCTGTCAAATTTAAGAGCTGGAGGCTTTTCTTTTACTTTCAGGTAGAACTTTGCTGATTACTGAGGGTGTGAAGATGCCTTGTTTTCCTCCTCCTCCTTCACACTTGATTGATGGCAAGCATGGAGAGCTCCCAGTATCTTCCTCCCCCACATAAGCCCTCTATGCTTTCAAACGAAGACATTCTGAGTTCGATTGGGCTCAATAAAGATCTCAAGAGAATTTAAGCACAATGCACTAGAGATGAAGATATCACCACTGCCTGGGAACAGCTGAAAACCCACTTGAATTCATGTGGCCTGTGAGAGGATAAGACCTCAGTCCTGCAGTGAAGCAGAGCAATAATCTGTAGGGCTTTCTTGGCTTCACCCCTGGACCCTCAGACTGGACCTGGCTGCTGCTTTCCCATCTCCACAGGGCTGCTTGGCTGGAGGAGGCACAAGCTACTGCAGCCATGATGCTTTTATACCCTTGGTGCACACGTACCCTTACACATATAATGTATATTTAGCATGCCTTAATAAAAGATTGAATATAACAAACAGTGGCAATGAAAATTACATGCTCTTATAAACATTTTTATTTTCAACTACATTTTGTGCTGTGATGCGGCAGAGGCATCTACAACATAATCAGCTCCGTAATAGGAGAAAGTAATTTCTTAGAATGATCCTAGAGCCCTTTGTTAATGTCAAGGATAATTTGGGCTGACTGATTTGATTGCTGCTCTTTTCCGGCAAGAGGTCTCGATAAATGAAACTGCTTGCCTGGATAATTTAGGCTTATATGATTGCCAGCAAGCTAATGATGCAAACACAGCTGAAATAAAATTTCTGCTTTATATTGGAGGTTAAAAAAAAAAAAAAAAAAAAGGAGGGAGAAAAAAATCCACTAAAACACCTGCCTTATGGATGTCAAAACAGGGAAGAGTCATTTGCCAGCCTCAAGATGGAAAGTGGCTTGCGTGTTATCTGAGAGGTTTCAGACAATTGGCCTTTACAGATCATTAGGACATTGTTTTATGTTGTTGCAGACAAGTGATCTATTCCCTTCTGCTTTCTGCCCTTGTCAAAACAGGCTGTTAAAGTTTAATGGTTTTAAGATAGGAAATTTTCTTTAAAAAAGAGGAGGAAAGTGAAGCTCTGCAGATATTTACAATGAACTTAGTATTCTGTAGTGATTTTTGT
The DNA here is from genome assembly GCA_013397915.1 of Daphoenositta chrysoptera. NCBI lineage: Eukaryota > Metazoa > Chordata > Aves > Passeriformes > Daphoenositta > Daphoenositta chrysoptera. The sequence continues at coordinate 410,317 of VZRO01007446.1, read as the reverse complement.
GGATTGAAGTTACAGCTTCTTCATTTAGAAAATTTATGTATGAATTGCAGTACATTGGCTCAGACCATTTCTTTCTGGTGTGAATACTTTGGAGAAAGAGTGGTTCTGGTCCACATCTTGATTCCTTGTGTCACATACATTTCTGTCTGGGAGTAACAGAGCTGAATCTCTTCCTCAGCTGCACTACTTAATGAGGAAATATTACAGGCCTTGAGGGGTGGGGGAAATGAAACCTAAAAGTGGTATTATATTTGGCTCTTAAAATGCTTCGGAGGCCAATTCATCATTTAGTTCTAGGTCAGCCTGTTCCTTATTACTTGTCCTTTTTTTGATTTCTTGTTGGTTTTGTGCTTTTTTGTGACTCCATCAGGATTTACCAACCATAAGCAAGTTTGCAAATTACCGAGGTTCAAAGCAGAATCATTTGTAACAAATTGTCTTTGCATGGATTGTTTTAAAGCTGTCTGTGATGAGTTTTCTTCACTTCAGGTGCTTTGGTTGAAGACTTCCAATTTTTGGGAGAAACTGCACCTCATTATGAGCAGAAATCTGACATCATTAGGAGTAAAGCAAGTCAGAGGTGTGTCAGCAACTAAACAGCTCCATGAGTAGTATAGTTCTATCTCTAATTAAGTGGATTTACAATAATGAACTTTGGAACTGATCAGGCCATATTATTTGTGCTCCTCACTTGTTTATTTTAATCTTTCTGTAATGCTTCCGTTTATCGTCAAATCCTTCTGTCTCACAGCTTGTAAAAGTTGAGGGTTTTTTTTTTTTTTTGTACCATTGCTAAAGTAAGTTGGGCTTTATGGAAGTTTAATTCAGTTCTTACTGAAATTTTAGGAAATGCCTTGAAAGCTAACAGAGTAAAATGTGTATGTGTCATATATGGACATTTAAGGACTAGATATTGTTTAGGTTAAAAGAGGTACTTGCATACATAATGAATATCATATTGTTTATTAATAAAAAAAAGTGAAACATCTGTTTTATAACTTATTTATTGTTATGGTATATATGAGGGATCATGGAGTCATGATTTTCTTGCAGAGAAGGACAATTATAACTTCTCTTATATTCTTATGAATGCTGAGTATTTTTAGTTGTTATTATCTTGGTATTTTAAGTTGGAAAGTTTGAAATAAAAGTATACACATGTAACCTCAGATAGGGGAGCAGTATCCTTCAGTACTGATTTTGATATATAAATAAGTCTCTAGCCACAGGCATCTGTTCAGGCCTGAACCTGTTGATCAACTCTCCACCATCAGATGTCAAATCTGAACTCTACTCTGCATTTTCTCTACAAATTTAATAACTGCCTCTCCAGCTAGGTATGGCCAGAGTAATCTTCCCAGATTTTGTTCCCTAGATGCAGGCTGTAATTTTCAGCCTGGCTCTTGGGTGCCTCTATTTGTGTTCTAGAGATGCAAGGCCATCTCAAAAGCCTGGAATGGCTGTAGGCAATAAGGATACCCGTGAGGATGTGACAGGATTTTGGAATGAGCAGTTTGGATGACAGCCCTAGTGTAATAGCAAAATTGACCCAGCTCCTTACATCACTTCTTCCTTAGAGATTCCAGGTTAAAATAGGATACAGAAATATTACAATCTGTACTCAAGAATGAATGAACTTGATGGGTTTGTATTCTCAGAAGCATGACTATTTTTTTAATTGCATCAACTGATTTAATAGAAATTACAGTGTTTCCTTAGAAACCTCACCTTGTTTGACATACACAATTAATCAGCAGACAGCTTTGGGAAGAAATGCAGCAGCCTAATGAGACCAAATCCTGATTGTGCTGATTAGTAATGAGAATTTGTAAAAACCTGGGCTATCTGATCAGCAGGACTGAATCAGTGTCTGTTTGGCTGTGTGTACACCTGGAAGGGAGTGGGAGGTGATGGGGGAAAACCCAGCTTCTTGCAAATACCTTGGTGACCAGGAAGTACAGAAGGCAGCTGCCCTGGCAGCCCCACAAGCCCCAGCCATGCTTTGTAAACAGAGTCGTTGTGAATGGAAAATGTTTCCCAGACTGTCAGTGAAGCTAGTGAATACAAGGCCCTGTGCCTACAATGACATTTCAACTTCACTGAAATTGCTTACCCAATCTCAAGTCTTCCACTTGTTGCAAAAACTGGGAATCTCCCAATTTCAGACTCCTTTTTCCAAAACAGGCTGCTGGACAATGGATCATATCTGATGGCCTTGGAGGCCTGAGATTGATCCCATGATTTCCTGCCTCTAAGACAATCTGGCTGATGAATCTGACATGAAGTATTTTCTCTTTCTTTTGGCAGGGTGACAGATACGCATTTTAAGAAAGCCTGTGGAATCTGAGAAAAATTGTAGATGATTGCTTTGAGGTCAGCAAAACACATACATTTATATATGAACACACATACACACACACATATATATATGTATGTGTATATATAGGAGGTTTTTTCTTCCTGTGAAACTTGGCTGAAACAGAAAGCTTTATATCAGTTTTCTAGAGCCAGAAACAGAATTCACTTAACTGTTCACAGTGTTTTAGGACAGGTGGTGAAATTGAATAACTGTAAGGGAAATTCAGGTAAGAGAACATAATTACCCAGACTGGATCTTGGCCAGAACATTAGAGCTAACAGTTTCATTTCTGTGGAAAATGCTGTGGGATTTTTAAAGGCAATTTGGTTTTATCTTGTATTACAAATATTGCCTGTTTTTACGGCTGTATGATTTGAAGCTTGTATTTGAGCCTAAGGAATATTTTTCAGTGGATTCAAGGCTGGGGAATAGCATATAAAACCCATAGTACTGGTGTAATCAAATTTTATAAATAAAACTGTTAAATTTTATTTGATCCTCAACTGCTATATGGCAATTTGCAATTCTTAGGACATGGGCTTTGTGGCTTGTTCAGTGTGGATCTAACCCTCCTGTGTTCTTGAAGGAAGGTGTGTAATGACTAATTCATGAGCATATTAGAGGATCTCAGCATAGGTGTGGCTGTTGAGTAACAGAGCATGTAGAAGCAAATCAATCACCTGCTTAGAATAAAGGGAACAAAGCTGTCTAAATACTAAATAGTACAAAATGAAGTGTTGCCAGGTTTCCTTACTGGGATTTGTTACCAGCAGAAGGAAATAAAAGGCAGAAGGAAATAAAATACAGAAGTGTAATAGTGATACCTAGTGATACCTGGGCAAGAGCTGTATCATTTTAATGATATTTTAAGAATATTATCATTATCATATCTGCTACAGCCTGATCCTGATCTGTGTTCTGTTTGTCTTAGTTTAAATTAGTACCAATGTTGTGGTCAGTAGTGTTTTAAGAGCTGAATTGAGCCTTCTGTTGGTTTCAGGATGGGTTAAACTAAACAGAGGCACTAATGATTCATTCGAGAATCTAAATAAGGAAGGCTGTTTTGAGTAAAATTGTATGCTGGGTGTTCCTAAAGTTCTGTCCATGTTTTTAGCAACTTTCTCTGGAGTCTGGTCAAATATGGTGATAGGCTGAAAAAGCGTGAAAAGACAATAAACCAGCAGAACGATGTCAGATGGTGTGTTGGTATTGCAGGGCCTGGTTTTGGTATTGGGGGGCCACAGAGGTGGCTCCTGTGAGAAGCTGCTGGAAGCTCCCACCGAGTCCGGCAGAGCCGATCCCTGATGGGTCTGGGGATGGACACGGCAATGGCCAAACTGGGCCAGTGAGAGAGGCTGGGGACCCTCTGTGAGAACAGAGTTAGGAAGAAAATCAAAACAAAGTCACATGGTTTTGCTGCTTGTTGGAGAAGAGGAGGAGGTGAGAACATGTGAGGGGAACAACACGGAGACACCGAGGGCAGTGCAGAAGGAGGGGCAGGAGGAGCTGCAGGTGCCGGAGCCGAGATTCCTCTGCAGGGCCTGGGGATGAGCGTGGAGAAGGAGCTGAGCCCCTGCAGCCCTGGGGATCCACGGGGGATGCAGAGATCCACCCGCAGCCCCGGGGATCCACGGGGGATGAGAGATCCACCCGCAGCCCCGGGGATCCACGGGGGATGCAGAGATCCACCCGCAGCCCTGGGGATCCACGGGGGATGCAGAGATCCACCCGCAGCCCCTGGGGATCCACTCCGGGAAGGTCACCCAGAGCTGTCTCCGTGGCAGGGACCCCACGGGCTCCCAGGGAAGGGCTCCTCTCCTCCCCTCTCCTCTCCCGGGCAGCTGAAGGAAATCTCGGTGTTGAACGGACCAAACCCCCCTGCCCTGAATCCCTGCGCTGCCGGTGGGAAGGAAGAAGGGGCTGGGGGAAGAAAAGATGTTTTAAGGGCTTATTTTACTTCTCATTATCCTCCTCTGATTTTGTTAGTAATAAATTCACTTTGTATCTCTAAGTTGAGCCTGTTTTGCCCTTGGAAGATTTTCTCCCGGTCCTTATCTCAAGTCCTGAACCCTCCGTTAATTTTTCCCTCTCTGCTGCCCAGCTGTGGCAGGGGACAGTCAGTGAGTGACTCCCTGGTGCTTGGCCAGTGTCAAACCACCACAGATGGAAACTGAAAGCAAACAGTGTGGCATTCGGGCCCTGTGCAGGGCACAGGATTCTTAAGACTATGAATGTATAGTAATTTCTTTAGCAAGTTTGCTAAACTACTCATGCATCTAACTCTTCCCCAAACTTGAGTTTTATAGCAATTTTTATTGCTATAATCTGCTCTCCAAATAAAACCATTTAGCTTGGGGAGTTCCCTAACACTGGAAGGTTTAATAATACATGTAATGTTTTAAAAGTTTTGGAGCAGTTGGTATTTGCCTAGTCTCAGTTTGGAGGGTAGTATGGTAATGAACAAGCCATGCTTGAAAGGTCACAAACTAAACAAATAATTCAGGCATTTGTAATTTATTCCCTAATTAAACATTTTGTTGAACATTTTTTCTGAATGCAATGTTTGCTGTGTGGTGTGATGGATTATTTGTCTTCTTCCACTTAATGATATGAAAATACTCCATTCATTTCTGCATGTTGACAGTATTTAACCTCTTATAATAATCCTATCAACAAACACACTAGTGAACGTTTTATAACTAAGTTTCTGAGTTCTTCTGTGAAAGTATTATTTAAACGTGCCTTTACAGCTCGGTGCAATGCCCTTGAGATGAGCTGGTGTCACCTCTTAAAACAAAGCCCTGCAGCTTTTATGCACAATTGTGCCAGGTGTATTCTAGGTCTGTGAGGCAGCAGAACATCTGATTACATTTATTCTCTGAAGATGATTGTGGCAAATCTAAGGTCAAGGAGAGTCCACAGGGAAGAGTAGGAAACTGCATGCAAATTTTTTTTTTGTTCAAATCAGGTTGATTTTTATTATTAGATATTTGAGAGTTTATATTTTGGGGAGGAAGGAACATTTCATGGCCTTACCCTTCAGAAGTTCACAATTTATTCATGGCTAAAATATATTCCAAATGTTAAATGTTAACTCAAAACCAGATTTAGCAACTTTGCTAAACTGACTTTTGACTTTTGCTATTTGAACTATGCAGGCAAAATACACTCACTTTTCTCAAGATTTTTATTATGAATAAATCATCTATGTTGCTTTGACACTATAAATCGGAGAAATCCAGGAGTTTTTCACCCAGAGCAAATTGGTGGAAACCAGTTCTTTTCCTAGGTTTGTAATTGGTTTTCATGGTATAATTTTGAAGAAAAACTGATTTTGTTTTTTTAATGGCAGTTTAACTTTGTTCTATGTATTGATTGATACACTCAACCATATTAACCATATATTAGTGGAGTATTGCAGATATACATTGATTATTTCCATGTATTTTCAGTATTCGCTATAACTAAATTAGAGCTGCTGCCAAATCTCCATTGCAGAGCTTTCAGTCTGGTTTGACCTTTGATTGTGGATTGTGTTGCAGAGAAAAGGTGCAGAGGTTGCTTTTGGTGGTGAGGTGGAAAGTAGCACTGAAATCAAAGGTTTCTCATGAAGAGGGAGCCCACAGGAGAGGGAAAGCACTGACAAGTGTTAACTTCTTCTAAGGCTCTATTTCTGCTTCAAGAAGCTGATTAAAAGGAAGAGCGTGAAAGTGTTCTGGCATTAGGGAGTCACTGAGTTTTTAAATTCTAAGTAGAACTAACTGAGGAGCAAACAGCTCTGGTTGAGTTCTCTGACTGTATTTTTTCCAGGAGGCTTTGTGGCCACAAGCCTACATAGATTATTGATGTTTTTCCCCTCTAAGGCATCCTCTTCCTCATTAAAATTCAAATGGCTCAGTTAAGCTGAGGTTTGACAAGTATCAATATCTCGATATTTTTTTTTTTTCCCAAGGTCAGAAGTGTTGATAATACACAAAAATCAGTTGGAAACAGGAGCTTCCAGGGGTTTAGGGAATATTATCCTTGTGGGATATCAGCACTGTGCAGTTCTGTGTCCCAGATCTGGCTCTTATTTCTCTGTAAAGTAAGTTATAAACACAATATTATTATTATTACAATTATACAACAACATAATGAAGTATTATAAGTGAAGGTCAAACATTTTGTCCTGTAACATTTCCTACTAAGAACTGACAGCTGTCCTGTGGTACAGGACAGTTTGCTGTAAAATAGAGGAAAGCAAGGTTTGAAAATAACCTTCCATCCTGCTTCAAAGCACTCTGACATAGTAAGTTATTCTGATAGGGATGAGTCCCTGGAGACATCTTTTGTCATCTCCCAGTGCATTTAAAGGGAGAGCTGGAAATGATAGAATTCCTTTTCCAGGAGAAAAGAAACACATGGGAAGAGTTAAAAGGAGAAAAAGCCAAAGACAAACTTTCTCAGATTTCATTATGGGTAATTTTAAAATTTTGGACTTCAAAAGTTAATCAATGACAGGAAGCAAAATGCAGAGTAACCACATCAGCAAGTTCCTTCAGATAAGAAGTGGAATAGACAGAGATCAATTTCTGCCTCTTAATTACTGAGGAATTAACTGCCCAACTTTGAAAAGGCCCCATTACTTCCAAATGCAGCAGAGTGAGCAGCAGGCACATGTACCTTGGAGTAGGAACACATAAAAATATCCTTCTGATAGCTGAATTTTACAGCAGAGTTGATGAAAATTATATTAATTAGAAATTGTAGCACTGAGTGCTGAGCCCCTCTACATTTTCTTTATAAATACATTTTTCTCCTGCTATTGATTTTGAGTGATGTTGAAGGAGAACTTCCATGGTGCTCAAGCTCGTGCTTGAAAGAAGACAACTGCAGCTGATGTTGCAAATAGTTCTTAACAGAAAGAATGACAAAATGTATACGAAGGTTGTGGGCTGCAATTTAATAAAAATACATTAGATTCCAGCATTCACTTTGATCTTTCAGTGCTTCACTCTCAACCACAATGTTCTTGAATGTTTCAACTGTGGTACAGTTTGTAAAAAATGTGCTGGTTGACTTATGTTATAAATAATAATACTTAGCAATAAGCATTATTACCATAATTTTGTGTAATAGAGATGGTCTCTTGAAACTTCAGTTCTGTAATTAAAGAGACTTTTCTTTCTATTAAATGCTCATTGAAATTTTTAATTGAAAAAGCACAGTTTCATTATACAGAGTTGTCATTTATGAAAGGATGGGCTACCAAAGATGAAAGCTTGTATGAAAATCTACAAAGCACTCTTTAGAATCCATGAGTACAGGTACTTCAAAGATCAATTGCATTCAAAACAAACTCAAACCAAGCAAGCACCTTCCCCCTTTGCCACATCATTGACTATTTGTTTAATTGAAAGGAAAAATATTTAATTTCCTTCCTATGGACCAAGTAATAGTTGATAAACTAGCAGTACTCTGGCACTCTTTTCTGCCTCGATACACTGCTAAGCAGGTTCTTGTTATTTCCTGCAATTTAGAAGTGATAAAACCAGTCTAAGATTAAGTTTTAGTTGCTTGTATAGTACCTGAAGCTCTGGTAAGGGACAAAGTGGCTTCTCATAGACCTTGAACCACTTAAAACAAAAAGGAAATTTTGCTCTTTAGTCACACTGAGAAGGATGCTATGTGCTGTAGCTTAGAGGAATCTGGATGTAACAGCCCTTCCATTTTGCAGATTTTTCATTTTCTCAAGTCTAATGCAGTATTTACAGCTTTGGCTGTAGGGCTTCACTGGGACTGTGTCACAAGACCTGGTAACTGGTCCTTCAGTATGAGTCAAGCTTGTGCAAGGTGGATGAGGACGCTGCAATTTCATTTTTATTACCTTCAAATCCTTCTTTTACTCCACTTCTGTGGTTGGGAAGCCTCAGTGCTTTGCTGGTTTTAATACAGTTACTTTAAATTATGATACTTTAATCAGTGACTTTTTCCTTCAGTTTTGCAACTCTTTTTCTTTCTCCTTTTAATAAATTATACATGAAAGAGTAGAACTTAGAGCATTATTGTATAGCTGCCTTTAAAATGAGTTCTTTAATGATTTCTAGTTTGGGTTTTTTTCCACTTCTTATTGCAATTCTTGAATGAAAACATTCTAGGACTATTTTGATGCTAAGCAGAAACTGAAAGGAAAGTGGGCCCTATTTATTCTAGTTCCATAGCTTCAACTGGCTGATATATTTTTTGCCTTTTTCCCTCCTGCTGTTTTGGTAAAGCTAAGGTAATTCGTGAAAATATTACTTACAAACATACAGTTATTTAGGAACTGTGTATATATATACATACATATATACATATATACATGCATATATATCATACATATATATATATAGATAGATAGGGTACTTGAGGTAGCCAGAGGCTTCTGTCTGTGATCCAGCCTGTGATGTCTGTGCATAGATCAGTAAAACATTCAGGTGGGTGCAGTTACTCAATCCTGTTGGGGTCTGAAATGTACATTAGTCACATCCTGGGCATTTCTCTGTGGTATGCATGTAAAGTCTTACCGTGCATTTCTTATCCACAGTGTGAGTTATTTTCACTCTGAACTACAGAAAAAAAAGAAATCAAGTAGGATTTTTGTGTGCATGAATCAGGCTTGCCTGACTTTGTGACCAGAGAAATATGATCTCTCTGCATCCTTAACAACAGATTTTTTACTCCCTCAAACTCTTTTGAAGAAGGTAAGAAAAATGTATCTTTGCTTTTATTTTCTTGTACTTAGATCTAATTTGTATTCCAAAATTACTAGGAGATGTCCCTAGATACCTCCTTACTTGAAAAATCAGACATTCAAATAATATGTATTGAAGGCACCATTAAAAGAGAAGTCACAAGCAGACAACTCTAAGTTTATGGCTCATCCAGTGTGGGATTTGGATCCTGGTTGCAAGCTTCCTTTTGATGGGCTTTCTTCTTTCACTGATTCTTAGCAGTGGAAAACCTTTTGCCATTTTATATATAATGGTTTGGGTTCTGTTACACCAATTTGGCTTGCAGGGCTGTGGAATTAGTTCTGAGACCTTGCCACAGAGCTGATTCCCTCCTGCAGCTCCTCACTGGAAGTGGGTTTGTGCTCTGGGCAGGGCAGATTTCATTCTGTGCAGGGCGACACCAGCAGGGCTTTCCTGCAGTGCCCTCTGTTGCTGTGCTGTGGTGTTTTACAGCAGGACGTGTGGTACACCCTCTGTCCTGGGGCAAACACTGCATTTCCAGCTGAGGGTGAAATGCTTGGTGGGGTGTTGGGGGCAAGAAGAAGATCCCAGCCTAATCCTCTGCATGTGCAACAGGAATTTGTACTGCTGTACTTCACTGCGTGGCTGAAATGGCAATTATGCACCATCTCCTTCAGAAGAGTTGCTAACAGATTCCCCCAGCTTTGAAGAAAACTGCTTTGAACAAACACTGCCTGTCAATAGCATTTATCTTTTACTTGGAGGTATCTCATAACAGTGAGGGAAAAAAACCAAAGTATTTTTCCTGAAGACTTCTATTCCCTAAGCTGTGTGTGCCAAATTTTGCTGCAGACTGCTGTGAGGTTTCTGTTACTTTTTAAGAGCTCCCTGAAGGATGCCACAGTTGGAATCCCTGGAAGCCCAGGAGGTGCCATTAGCTTGTCTTCCTTATTTAGCTTTCCAAATGTTTGAATGGGAATTGTAGCACAGATATACATCAAGCAAGTACATTCTTCCAGGACCCAATTTATGCATAAATACTGTAAAGGTTCTGCAAGAAGTCCATAATCCAAGTGCTTTCAAGAAGAATCCAGAAATGTAGGTTTTGAATGTTTCTTTGCTAAAGAATCCAAGTCATTTTTGCTTAAGTGTGAAATACACTTACAAAATGAAATTTCTTTATACAATTAATTTTATGTAACTGACAATTCTATGGTCTTTAGGACATAATATTTAAAGCTCCTCTTGTCTGTAAGAAAATTTGAAAAATTTTAAAAACTGTGCTCTGTGTGAGCAGGTAATTGCTGTCATGGTGAAACCATAAGATCAACATTTCCAAGAAAATATGGAAATATTATATATTATTAAAAAAGCTTTCCTTTGGCTTTCCTAGCCATTATCTGTCAGGCAGATTTACATGAGGTTTTCTTCTCTGCCAGAAAAGATGAGTGCTGGCTGCCTGCCTTATGTTCCTTGGCTGCATTACCCAGCTGCCCTGGCACTTGGGCTGACTGCTTGATGGTGGGGCTGAGAAGTTTTTCAGATTAGTAATTCCAATTTTCATTTTCTAATGCTGTGTATCTATATCAACACTCATTTTGTGTTGTGGCTTTAAATCACATTTAGGAGAGAAAAGTGCTGGGCTATATAATGGGAAATATTACTTTTAATAGAAATCGCCTTTTAAGAAGTGCTGTTAAAATGAAATCAACATTGAACAAAAGCAGTGCAAAGTTGTTGAGTGATGTTAACTCTCCTCCTCAGCCCTGGTCACTCTTTTTTTGACCTTGCAACAGCATCTGCTTTGTGGTAGCTGTGGCACTTGTGTGACCACAAACTGACCAGAGGAACGTGGGTTCATGGCTTACACGCTCACAAAAACATTATGTGCTGGTGAGATCTGGGGTGGGAGTTAAAAAGACTGTTTATTTCAGGAAAGAAAGAAGGAAGAAATAGTAACTGCAGTTACACAACATCTGTTTTGTTTCTTGTGGACCAGGGAATGGGAGGTGCCAGCTGGAGAACACCTCGTGTTCTGCGTGCTGCTAGGATAACCTGCCTGGTGGCTGATATTACAATGAATGCTTTTCTCTTTCTGCTTTCCTTTGTGCCAACAGCTTCAGTGATTTCTTTTCCTTGCTAAGCCCCCAAATCCTTTTTCTAATCACTGTGCTGAGTAATTGTGCCATTTAGTACACTTTTCTTGTCTTACTTGCCTGCTTCCAGGCCAATTATTTTGTAATCGTGTGCTCAGAAGTGCTTTTGCCATCTGTTGGAGGAATCACTTAAATGATTGAAGTTGTTTAAAGCTGCTTGTGTTGTCAGTCATTATTTTATCTTCCTTAAATTTGATATCATCTACAGACTTTGGAATTTTGTTCTTAATGTTGCTGCCACATAGAATTTGGTGTTGACAGCATCCCTAAAAAATTAATGAGAAATTTCAGTAATTAATTTTCGAGGTGTTTCAACATGTATAAAAATTTAAATCATAACATTTGAGTTCTAAAAAAAATAGATAGAAATTTGTTTGGATTGTGGTTACAATGGAAATTAAATGAGTAGTCTACAGTGGTAAATGTGTTCTGAGTTTTCAGTCTGAGACAGAGGTAGATAAAAGTAAATGGTCTTTGTCCTGTTAGTAAGGATATAGGATATCCTTATCCTATATCCTTATATATATATCTTATATGTATAAGATATAAGGATACATGCATGACTAACAACTTTATTAATCTAAAAACCAGTAGCAATAAATTCTAAATAGGTGAAATCTTAACACACAATCTAAAATGAAAGAATTGAATCACACACTGGCTATAAAATCTCATGGCTATGTCTTCTGTGAGTGGTGCAGCATCTGGGTTTGCCTGGTGCAGCAGGTCTCACCTTGAAGGACCTGGTTTTGTTTTGTTCCTGAACTTGTGTGGAGAATAACCATTATAACATCTCTGCAAAATATAGAACTGCAAGAATACTGAAAATCATGATAATAGTCAGACTTTTCTGATTGCTTTTGCAGAAGCTAAAATAGATCTTTGCTGTAGGATGCAACCCTTTGGAGGTGTGTGGACCATACTGAGCCCATAATGATCTAGAAGAGACTGTGGTGTCTGACACCCGTGTGCCAGAGGGACTCCCGAGAGTGACCCCGACTGCTGTGCAGTGACAGCAGACTAAACTTTATCATCACATAGGGCATGAATACAGAAACAAGAATTGTATTTCTGCTTCTCTTGCCCGTGCTGAGGTTTCCCAGTGAAGAAGCCTCACAGTTTCCCGAGTCCAGAAGGCAGCCAGACCCACTGAGGTGTGGAGGGAGGCTGAGCTCTGCAGCCACAGCCGCTCCAGCCTGTGTGCACAGGTCTGTGCCTGCTCGTCAGCAGCTGAACACTGCTCAGAGGGATCCTCTGCTCTTTGCAGCCTGCTCCCCTCTTCCTCTGACACTGCCATTGCTGCTTCATTCAGCAGTCATTAATATTCCGAGTTCCCCACTGGGAGTCAGGAGCTCCTTGGCCACTGCCAAGATCGCTCTGATCTGAAGCCTCTCCGAAGCTGCAGGAATCACCAGCACTGACTACAGAATAAGAAATAGAGTCCAAGAAATATCTGACTAAAAAAACCCAACTCTGTTGTCTTCCTAATTAAACCCTGTAGTTACTCTATGCATAAAGCAGCTTTTGTTGTTTGAAGTACTCTTCTGAATGCATATTACGTATTTATGATCTTGATGACAATTCTTAATAAGAGATGCAAGGTAATCCTAATGTGGTATTAGAGCAATGCAAGGAATTGTGATGGGATGCATATTCAACTAAGCCCAACAAAGCTTGCATGCTCCTTTGAAAAAAATTATGATTTGCGAGCAGCCTTCCTATATGGCTACATTTGATAAGGATCACAAATGTTCTTTTTGTTTGAACGCAAAAACCTCCTAAGCTGCAGGAGAGCCTGTGGTAATTAAGTAGAAGGTGACCAAAACTTACTGTGTATTTCTTCCGTAGTCCTCACCTGAACCTTGTAATTACTCAAGCATATTTGTGTAGACATGTATCTCATATAAGTATAGAATATAGTTCTTTGGAAATGCATAAGTTTTCTAGTTTACTGTCTTTAAGAAGAAAAAGAAAATGCAAACGAATCACAAATCTGTTTATTTTTCTACAGTGCAGAAAAAACCCCCAGCTTGTCTCAACAGAAGAGACATTATAAAACATTTAAGTTGATAATGAAAGTATATTTTTCTATTCCAACTTATTCACAGGACAAACATCTGATGCCCACTGTGTGCCTGCACTTGATGTGATAGTACAGTAAGATATTTTAAGGCGCTGTAGGATTAAGAGAATTACATAATAGTCTGTTTCAGTAGACCTAAATTCCTGTAACTAACATTTATAAGGGAAGAGGAGAGTTTTCAAGGTTTAACTTTTTTCAGCTGAAGGGAACTTTCTTTGGTTGGGGTTCAGCCACTGCAGTGTAAATTTTACATACATAAGTCTCTTTTATTTAAGTACTGATGAAGCATGGGCTTATCATGAAGGTTATGTATGATTCCTGAAGAAATCAATTGTAAAAATGTGAATACAAGAAAAAAACGAATGTCATTGACTGATCAGCTGCATCTGACAATCACTATACATTACTTGGATTTGTGGTCAGTATAAAATAACCTTGAAGCCTTTCCTTTTTTTACTGTATGTTATTTTCTGTGACAGAGAAATGGATGGAAGCTTAGCCCCATGCTTAAGTGCCCAGATAAATTAGGGTCCTATATTTTTTAGCTCTTGGTACTTCAGTTACATGAGTGGAGAGGGCTGGTTAGTGACACTGATGGAGTTGTGAGGAAATGCCATCTGACTGAGCTGGTGTTTAGTGTTGAATATTCCAGGTTTGAAGGGAAAGATTTTTTTCACAGCTATTCTGTCTTGGAGGGGCGCGAATGGAGCCACCTTCCCCTCTCACCTGTGCCTGTAGTGAAGGCATGAAAACAAGGGCAGACCATGAGGATGGAGGCAGCCCTGGTAAGTCTGTGAGTGGTGAAGAAGATAACTCTATCGTGTGTGTCCTTGGATGTTTGCTCCCACCCCTCCTATTGTGTTGACATAAGAGCTTGTGTGACATAGAGTGAGGTTTGGAAAATGAGCAGGGCTTTTATTCTGTGTTTGGCTTGGCTTATTTTGGCTGCTTAAGCTCCCTGGCCTGGTCAATGTGAGAGTTGGCACAAGGCAGGGGACACACACTGTCCAAGGAGTGGGATATGACAGGACTGTGCCTTTCAATTCAGCACAAACCTTCAGCTGACAACATTATTGCAGCTTGTGGGTGCCACTTGAGGAAATGTAGCTTGGGTACAGTGCTCACTGAAGAAATCTTTCCCTTGCCTGGACCACTTGTCCTCATTTGCCTGCTGCAGCCTGTTTGTTGTGCCAGTGTGGCTGTCCTGGGGCTGTGCTGTAAAAATAACTGTGCAGCCAGTGCTGCTGCTCCCTCGGCAGGAGCATCCCCGGGCTCACACCGGAGCGGCTGGGAGCCTTCTGCTAGAGCTGGGCAAAATCCAGAGTTGAGCAATGAAGGCAACCTGAGTTTCTCTGACTGCTCAGTTATCTTGTCCGCTCCTAGCAGCTAAATGTAAGTGCTTGGAAATCGAGAACAAATTGGGTGTTCTTTTAAATTAGTCTTTATTATAGTTTATTTCAATTTAAATATTGGAAAAACCTCGAGGAGTACTAGTGTAATCGTTTAACACATAATCCAGAAAAACAAGGTTTTCTAATTATTGATAACATAATTGAAAAAAAATCAATGATAAGTAGGTTTTAGGTTGTTTACATATTTTAGAAAGCCTTGTAGTTCTGTGTTCAAAAAAACCCCACAACAACAACTAAGAAATAAAATAAAAAAAACCCCAACCAAACAACAACAAAACCAGACAAACAAACCAAATCCTCCAAATCCCCAGATCCACAAAACTGTGCCCCCCCAACCCTTTTTTGCTCTCCACAAGTACCTTGTGTTTAAAACTTCTGGACTGTTATTTTTGGAAATTTTCTTCAGTTACGGTGGTCTATCCAAACAAGTGTCTTCCCTTCCCCCAATGCAAGCCTTTGAAACTGTAGATGTTTCCTTCTGGCATGAGTTCAAGCATCTGCGGGGTCTTACATCTCTTTTCTTGCAGCTTTTGTTAACTGGTCCCCCACCAGTTGGGCCAGGAGTGTGTAAATGCCAGGGTATAAAATACCCATCTGCAGAGTCCTAGTGCTCACAGCATGCAGAAACAGCAATGCTGTAGACTCTTCTCTCATGCAGAGTTTGGTCACCTAAACCAGAGGCACAGAGTACCAAGGCCTGCCTGGGAACCCTGCCCTCAGTCAGGCTCTCTTCCTGTGCCTTCCTAAATGTTACTCCCCACCAAGGATGGTACTTTCCCCCTGGTGTGCCTTTGAGACAGCCAAACACAGCTGATGGGACAGTGCCTGAGTCAGGCAGCAGAAACACGGGCTTGCCAAGTTTGGCTTCCCCTGCCCTGAGGGGTATTTTATTGTAGCTGACATGTTCCTACCCCAGCCCCTCGTGCTGTGCCAGGCACACAGCGTGCCTCGTGCTGCCACCTCATTCTGCAAGGCTGGCCCAAACAGCCACTTCATGGCTGAGATCTGCTGGGGTGAAAAAACTGCCCGGGGATGTGTCCCTGGGCTGCAGGTGTCCCACGGAGCCTGCATGGAACCAGGGGCAGAGCTGTGCAGAGCTCACCTGGCTGCAGTGCTGCTGGGGGGGTGCCAGGCCAGGGCAGTGCCAGGCCAGGGCAGTGCCCGGGCAGTGCCAGGCCAGGGCAGTGCCAGGGCAGTGCCAGGCCAGGGCAGTGCCACCGTTACTGGCAGGCACGGCCCTGCTCGGCCCAGATGGACTGCACTGCAGGGCAGGACCAGTTCTCACGTCACATTTCTGCTAAAAAGTGGTTTGTATCATCCTAGGATTTTGTTTCCCTTGCCTTCTTAAAGATGGGAAGCTTAACTCATAAACCTGTGTGCTGAGGGTTGTGACCATAAGGACTTTGGGGGACCGAAATGCACAACTGGTGAGAACACTGCAACTACTGAAGTACCATTTAAAAATAGAATTACAGATTGTCTTAAGCAGACTGTAGCTCCTAACAGCAGAGAACTGCAAAGTGAATTTTAGTACCTGTGAGCATTGACATATGCAGTTAATGGGGATCTTGTTGTTGTACAGATTCCTTGGAGAGTAGCAGATAGGCTTTGCACCAGTAGAACAGAGTTAATTTCCTCAAGTAGATCTTGACTGAAAACCTCCCTGGGCAGGAACCTGAAGATCTGTCTCTTGATTCAGCAGCTTTGAATAAGACAAGGAGTTATTTAGAGTAAAGTAGGAAGTGCAGGTCTCTGAAGAGCACTCAGGTAGTGCTACTTACTAGTCTGAGATCCAGATGTATCCTTTGACGTGTTCTTGATTAATGTTTAATCTTGCATTTAGAATAATTTTGTCAAAAAATAAATTTAGTCTCCACAGATCTTTGTTTTTCTGTAGTGACTTGGCCTGAAGTAGGTATTCCTGAAAAATTCTGTATGTGAATTAACGCTGAATTACAGGGGAGAACAGAAATACTAGGTACAAACCTTACTGTAGGTGCATAACTTGACTTAAAAGCTGCAACTTGAGAAATGTATATTTGTACTAAGGTGTATGTTTGCAAGGAATGCAGTTTCAAGCTGTTTAAGTGCTGACTCATGCCCCATGAAAGTGGTTGGGTAGGGACACTTGAGGGTACATGATCTCCTTTTCCTGAAATATTTGAAGGGAAATGGTTGGAGGAGCTCTGGAGGAGCAAACTGGCTAAGTGGGACATTTAGAAGGCTGGTTGTGTGTTTGAAGAGCTGCCAGAGAGAGTGAAGCTGTTGAGGTATACGAGGTATCACTGGCTTGGCTTTAGAAGTTCTGCCACTTGGCTCTCCAGGAAAATCTGTCCTCACCAGCAGCTTTTCACCTGAGAATAAATGGGAAAAGTGGCTGTGACAGATGATTCTGTTGGAACGAAATCTGGTTTAGACTTGACTTCCAAGTCGTATTCTTTTTTTGGTTCCTGTGTTGGTGTGTTGGAACAACACCATTCCTCCCCTGCAGCCTGTTGGTCCTTACAGCTGTTCTGTCTGGCCCAGACTCTTAGCTCTGGTTTTTATTGACCTAAGGAATGAGGAGCCTGAGAGAAGGCAGAAGGACTTCACCAGCAGGGCCGTGTGCTGTGGGTTGATGTCCTGCCTGCTGCAGGAGAGTGTGCACAGCTCCAGGTGGTCATCACAGCTCTCTTTGGGAGCAGCCCCCTCGCATGTAAATGGCTCTGGAGAAAGGTTAGGAGCCACTGACACAGCTGGGTGAGGATTCTGTGGGTCCCCAAGGACACTTAGGGAAATGGCCCAGGTGCTTCAGCCTGTGTCTTGCTGAGGCTTCTGGAGGCACAGGAGATCTGTAGCAGAACAGACAGTTCTGGGCAGAAGTTCTGGGTGGCCTCTGTTGTACAGGGAGAGCTGTAAGCTCTGGGGACTCAGCACTGCTGTGCTTAGCACAGACTCTTGTGCCACAGGCAAGTTCTCCGGAGGATCTAATGATTTCCACCTTCCATGTACAAAATTTTAAAAATAATAATAATAATGATTAAAAAGGCATTCACTTGATTTGCCAGTGCACTGCTATCTGGTGAGATTTATTTTTTCCATTTTTAGGGGCTGGTGTTGGCTTACTCAGTTTTCTTTAAATAGAAGTTTTCTTCAAGTTTTTGATGTCTTCTCCAGTCAATACCAGAACTGAAGTTGTATCATGACAAATTTGATTCCCACTTTGCTGTCATGACAGACTCTGATCTAGGTGGATAAAGAATTGGGTGTTGTGCTGCTTTTTAGTTAGTCTGAAATTAGATTATATTGATATTAAGGGTGTTTGTCCTCTCCTCTACAGGGGAAGAGTGTGATGTGCCAGAAGTTTATTATTTTGCTATTTTTCATTTTTAATACCACCACCAATTGTAGGAAGTAGTTCTGAGACAAATTACAAAAAAGATGAGTTGTGAAGGCAAGAGGACAACAGGAAATAAAGTGGAAAAATAGGTTGAGTGCAATTCTGACATTGAAAAACTTTCTGTTCATTTTATCCTCTTAAAGGTTGGCCTCAAGTATTTGCTTTTAGGGGCATATGAAGAGATCAATTAGCCCTTCCAGTTCCTTATATTTACTCTTTCTTCATGAGCAATTCTAGCCAGTTAAAAATTATTGCAATGTTAATTTTCTTATGAAAGTTAGTAGGGATGATTAATTTAAGCAAAGCATACAGCTGAAGGCAGAAGCCTGGTCCAGATCCTCGTTGTTGCTATTGATTTATGAGGATGAAGAATTATGTACCGAAAGATTTAATCTTATGTTTTTTCAGTACAAATACGCAAAAATATTGTGCAGTTGTTAGGCCAAAGCCTTGCCCTTTTCAGCAAGGAGAGAAACAAGAGAATTACCGTAAAAAATTGGATGAACAGGAGACACAGGTGAACCTGGAGGGAATTACACTCCATTGAAACTTCTCTGTTGGTCTTGGAGGAGATAGCAAGTGGTTGCTATTAGAATTTTTTTTTTTTTTTTTGGTACCAATCGGGTACCTTAGTAAAGACCAGAGTTACATAGTTTAAAATTATTTTTCCTGTATAGTAGAACAGTGGCCAAGAGTTCCAACATGGATTTGTTTCTGCTGGGAATTTAAAAATGTGAAAATTATTCCTGATGTAGACTTTAACATTTCCTAGAATCTGCATTCTTCTGTCTCCTGCATCCCATCTTTCTTCATAGATTTGCCAATTTCTTTGTTGTCATTCTGGCAAGGTGAGGATTCCCAAGGCCAGTTCTTAGCATGTCTCATTTCCAAATTCAGCTTTCTCTGGATGTGTTTTTTTAGTAGTTTTAATTTTAACAGAAGGCCTCAAATCCAATGCCAGTCATATTCCACAAAGTAAATTTACTGTCAAGCCTGGAAAGTAAAGAAAGAACAAGAAGTAAAATCAACTTTACATGAAATATAAATACAGCTGGACTAATCACTGCACTGATTGTAAGATTGTTGCAGGTGCAGGGTTTAAATACATAAAACACAAGTCTAACAAGATGTGAAATGCAGATAATGAAGCCCTTTCTGACTCAGCTGTCGAGGTCTTGCTTAGACATCTCCCATGAATTCCTTCTTTTTTTGAGGAAATGAAATGTTCCCTCCAATTAAACCCCTTATCGTTTAGAAATCCATTTATTTTCTGAGCCAAAGCCAGTTCATTATTTCTTTAATGCTAATTCTGGAGATTGCACAGGTGTGTTTCTTATAAAGTTTTTTTCATTTCTTCTTTTCATATTGTGCTTACAAATTGATTGAGTTGTGTGGAATCAAGGATGTGCTTGCTCTGTTCCACCAGCTACAGTTTGAGCTACACGCAGGAAAACATTTTAGCTTCCCTTCTACAACTCAGAGCATCTCAGTAGATACATATAAATAAACTGTTCTGTAGGAGACTGACTGCTGCTTAGCCTGGATTCTGAGAACCACAGCAGAACCTAAAAAACCATTTTCAGTGTCTCTATTCTCCGTGGGCATCAACTGCTCAAGTAGAAATATGTCCCTTTCATATATTCTAGGGGCACGGACTAAAGGATTTCTGTGAAGTACCACAAGAGGACATCTGTTTCATCTCTTTGACCTGCCCCTTTGCTGGTGATAGTGCTTTTTTGAAGTTTTCCTGGCAAGGACAATCAGAACTATATGGGAATATGAAATTCACAGTGTTGAACAAGAAAGTAAAAAGTCTGAAAGAGTATAACAGACCTTGGTGTGCTTTTCAGATCCATCTAGACTCTCTTGTAAATACAATAAATCTGTGAGCTTGTGACCATTGAAAAACATTTAACTTGAGTGGTTTTTAGTTTAACTGAATTTTCAGGAAGAGGATGGAGGTTTATATACATGAAGGATGTGAAGAGTTTATACACATACACACTCCTCCATAAATATACAAACATTTTAAGAAATAATCAGTACTTTGCTGCTTTCAGACACAATAATGAAATCTTCACATAACTGTCATGTAAGTGAAAAACTAAACAGTTTAAAATCATACTGTAATTTAGTTTTCAATTATACATTCATAAGTAATTTCACTTGCAAGTAGCCCACTGAAAGCTGGCTTATGGAGTTATTTCAATTAGCTGTCTTCTTAAGTAATTGTAGAATGAAATCATATATTTCAACAGTCATAAACACTGCAGTTTTGCTTGCTGAAGGGTTTTGTTTTCTATTAGATTTTCCCTTCATGAATTCAATTTTACTTATGCCAGAAAACAGTCAAGCTGCTTCTAGTACTTTGGCTTGGCTGTGCTGAGGTGGTAATTGCCATAAAGAAAAAAACTTTGTTTTATTTCTTTTGAGGGAGCAAGGCAGAGGGAGACTATTAAGTATCACTAGAAACCTGAGATGAAATCAATTAAATTATACGATCTAGATGTATTCTCATTATAATCTGGGTCATGATTCACTTTCTTGGCAAGAGAAAAAAACATCAGCAAAACCAAGTCCCTTTCTGTCCCTGTGACTCTCACCCACCTGAGCCAGGCTGCCAGAACAAAGTGGTCAGTGCTGTGACCACTAATTTTGATAAGACTGGTTAATGATATGTGACTTTCTGTACAAGCTGGGCAGAAACTCTTCTGGCTGCATTAAAACTGTTCTAATAGCTTTTTAAAAAAACGTTTCAAATGACAGCCCCAACAAAAGAATGCAAGTTAATTATCCAGGGAGGGGTGGAGGGAAGAGGAGGAGATGACACACATACACCAAGAAAATAACTTTCTGAAATGAGAGGAATTATATTAGGGTGGTTGTGTCTGGTTCAGTTTCTTTTCACAGTTTTAGACATCTTGAAAAACTACACTGTAACTGTAGCTTAATTTAACATGTAGAGCAATTTTAAGCAACGCTATTTAATCTGCTTTGATTAGTTCCTTGATTTCTCTGGAAGCTTGTATGATAGTGAGTGATGCTTTGAAATGTGTGAGAGATTAATGATCTGTGGTAAAAGCAAGGATTAAAAAATAGGTGCAAACTCAACCAACTGCTTTTAGCAGTATCAATCAGTGCATTTTTCCGTGCTCCTGCAGGAATGGTGCTGTCTGTTTTGAAGTGAGTGTTTTTGTAGGCAAGTGATCTATACACTGCTTAGGTTTCTTTGGGCTTTTTTTTTTGATACCACTTGTATATATACACTTATACACAATTTGGATATGTCAGAGGATGTTGCTGTCCACCAGAAGTACTTGGCATAGTGTGGTTGGGTTCCAGGTGATCTGTCTGAGGATGTCCTGATTACCAAAACCTCTCCTGGAAATCTGCAAGTCCATAAGATCAGAAGTGTAGCTGACCAAGAACCTGGTATTCAGTCAAGTAGACACTATTGTTTCCCTCTGTTATAGCATACCCCTGTGAATTGTAAGACAAAGCATACAGCTGTTTGATTTACAAACACTGAGGCACGATAGGAAGAAAAAAACAATCTCTTATTAGGGAACTACAATATCTGTTTGTTAAAAGAACTTGCCACAGCTATGGAACTGTCAGCTGCAGTTGAAGCCCTGGTCTGTGGATATGCAGACTGGCTGCAGATGCCAAACACTTCCATGTGGAAATCTGTGCCCCTCCCCACGTTCAGTGCAGAGTTCATCTGTATTGCCAGGATCTTTAATTTTGCATTGTTATTTCCCACAAGTAAAACTGAGTTTATGTTTAAATAATGAGATGCTGTCAAGAGTACGGGGAGCTTCTCTTTCTGTTTTGATTAAGGCAGCAGACAGGTGATGAACCTTGGCAACAGCTTCCTTTTTCTCTTCAAGGAGAAACCCTGACCATGAGGTCTCCAACTGCACTCGACCAGGTTTTAATTCAGCCCCCTCTGCTTGCTGCCCTCTCAGCCCCATGTGTATTCTCACTCCTCTCCTGGTAACTTTCCACTGCTCTTGGCTCACTGTACATGTTCTACTTTACCACTTTGTATCCCACTGAGCCAGGCAGGAGTGTTCCTGTTCCAGGTCAGCAGCCTGGGTCACAGCAGATCCCGGGGCTCCCTGTGGGACACCCCGACAGGGGTTCCCGGTGCAGTGCAGGATGGGCAAGCTCAGGAGAAGCTGGGGAAGCAGATGAGGGAGGATTCTTCTTATAGCCCTGTGTGTTGGCTGAGGTTTAATGCATAATTGACAATTGTGTGGAAGACATCTGGTTAGGAGAACGTGTTTCATTTAAAAACTTTTTATTAATGAAATAACCTGACTTGAGAATTCTGTGTGCCTGCACTACAGCTCTGAGATTTTACATTTTCATTTCAGTTTTTTAATTCAGTTTAGAAGTTACAGGTCGCAGGGTGGCTTGGAAGGCAAATGCCATGTACTACAACGAACTTGAATTCTTGACTCCTGTTAATCTCTGACTGGAACTGTAGTGTTGTTGTACTTAGCTCTATAGCCCAGGAGTTATTACAGCCCCAGAGTTCCTGACACGGAGGTTATGAGCAGTACACTGCTCAGTTCCTGAGCAGGAGCTTTTTGGGACCTGGCAGAGTCCCAGCAATCACATGGTGACCAGGTCTGAGCAGGCAAGGTCACTGCAGGGACATCTGGTCACAGCCTGCAGTCTCGGTGTCCCGAGGAGTCCGTGTGCCTTGGAGAAGAGGAGGAGCTGGTACAATCTCTGTGTGCTCGTTTGGCCTTCAGGGCACAAACTGAAGGAGGGGAGTGAACGTGGGGTTTTGGAGACTGGGCCGACAGCTTCACACAGGTTCCTTAGAGTCTTGATCCTCATGGTGATGCCTTATCCCTGTTCTTAAAATCAGAGCCCAACACGGTTAGAAGGGAAAAAGGGGTTTTTACCTCGGTATTTATTTCAAGGATCCCTGGTCCACTCTGTCCAGGTGGAACACTCCCAACATGCACATTGGAATGCCCACCCAAAATGCACACCCCAAATGTCCAGCTAAAATGCACACACATGATAGATGGGGTATAGAATTATAGCCCCAGTCCATCCCCTTCCTTTCCCAGGAACCCTCCCCTGGCCAGACCCATCTTTGAGTTGACAAAATGTGTTCCAGAGAGGACCTTGGTGTCTGAGGCCTCCAAGATGTTCAGTCTCCTAACTCAACAAAACATCAAGTCTAGGAATGTAGGCTAAAAGAAACACCAAGAATACAAAATGCCACAAAGGCATACAAAAGAGGTATAAAAGAAAAGGCAAAAAAATCATTATGGCATCAATGGGGACAAATGTCCTCTTACACATCTATAAACTTCTTAGACATCACGGGTGTAAAAATAATGCATATTGGAGCAGTGTGATGCCTAAATAATGCTGACAAAGGAAAGGGAGAGCTGGTGATTCTGTCTCCTGAAAACATGCTTAAAGGATACAGATCTTTAAGATACCACAAATAAATATGTATGTTAACGTGTTGGGTTGATATCATCAATGAAGTGGTGATCATAATGCAAAGGAACCAAACCATGACCTCACCAGCTGTTTTAGCATGACCTCCTGGAACCCAGCACACTGTTTTAATTTAATATCCTACTTTCATTATGTTAATCAACAGCCATTAAGTGCTAGTGATAATATCTGTCCTGATGTAGCTGCAAGACATTAGGCCATTTGGCCAAATATGGTGTTTCATTTAACTGTATAATTACACAGACGAGTATTAATCATATTGATATGTTGTAGACAGTTGGCATCGAGAGAAATGGAAGACTTTGTATATTCTGTATAAATCAGGATTTATTATCTGGAAAAAAAAATCTTCAAATACACATGAAGAGTTATTTGCTAATAGAAAATGTATAGTATGTTGAATTAAGTTACACTTATTTTTCTTAGCAAGTCAATAAACGAAGCCATTGTTCTTCAGTGCACCAGCTTAACGAAATTGCTTTCATATGATTCACTGCATTGAATATCAGGTATATGATTACCCCCATCTTATTTCCTACCTACCTGCAAATGCATTCATAATTCTGAAAAGATCACCCATTCAAGGCTTTTTATCCTGTTATGCCACAAATTGCTGTGTTTTCATCCCATTTTGAAAGTTAATTTTGTGTTCTGCAACTTAGAACAGGATTTGCTTTTTTTTTTTTCCATATCAGAAGCCTTGCATTTTGGCAACAAAGGCTGTCTTCTACTGAAATTGCTAAAAAGTGGTATATGTCAAGTTCATACAGTGCACTGATTCAGCTTGAAATGAGAACTTCTATCAATCAATGGCTTTAAGTACTATTTGCCTTACTTACATGACTGTTAAAAGTGAAAGTATTTCCAAGCATCGTTGCAAGGCTTTATACCTATAGATTTTCTGCTATGAATGGCAAAGGTGAGCCCTGCAGAGTTGTCCTCAGGAGTGATTGGTAGTCAGTGACACAGGCAAATGAACCCACAGAGCATGTTTGTTTGTCTTTCATAAATTAAAACTGACAGTAGCTTAAAAACCTGCAGCCAATGCATAAAAGCAATAAATCTGTATTTACATAGAATGAAAGGAGATGGTGTTTATTCGTAAATTCATAATCTGTGTAGGCTGTGTGCCCGATAGCCTGGAACTGGCTGAGTGTCTAAATAAATGAGTGGGAAGGACAATTTACCTTCCCGTGGAATATTCCACAGAAGTGAAAACCTATCATTTTTCCAGTGTAAGACCAAAGGCACTAGATGGTTTTGATTTATTTGATTTCTTTTGTTGAGGAAATGACAGATCACTGTGGTGTTGAATTTTTTAAAAAGCAGTATTTTTCATAGACCTTGCTTATTGAATGTTTTTTTCTTCCATATTGAGATAGTCTGCAAGGTGAAGGGTAAAATACAGTGGCATAATCTGTATATTTTGCCCAAGCTGGAATAGATTTGTTGTCCATTAAAACTGTTATGACTGCTCTCAGCACGGAGAGTTTTAATGTACTCCTTCCTCCAGTCACTGTCACACGCCTGACAGCGCTGGGAAATACTGGGGAGGCAGCTCAGAAATGGTTTCTGCACACTTTGTCTCACAAAGCTCCCCTGTGGCCCACTGCTGAGGGGTCATTCAGTTTTGTCTCAAATTGTCCTGGGACAGCATCACTGTGTGCAGTAAACAAGATGAATTTCAGGGGAAGAGTCACATCCACATCAACAGCTGGACAGGGACAAATAAAAAAGATGTGTTGCAGTGGCTGAACTTGGATGTTTCACTTGGCTCTTTGCTCCCAAGTGCATTCCCTGGCTGCAGCCAGGATCTTGTATTAGAAACATCAAGACAGCTGTGACAGTCTGGAGGATCCCCCAGGATAAGGAAAATCACCTTTGGAAAGGCTGCTCCTCTGTGTGTGCCAGCAGGAACAAAACAGGCCTGACCACTGGGGTTTTGTTAGTTTTTCTTTTTTGGCTGTGTATGAAGACACGCTGATTTGGCCAAACTGAAGAGATTTCCTGGAGCCTCTGCTCATCCAAAATTGGTTGTTGCCCCAGCAAACTACTATTGAGGTCGATAAGGTTATGTCACCTTACTGCAAATTGATTTTTTTGGGGATAAAATTGTATCCTGTGTTAATTAATATGCTCAAATCATTTCCACTGGCACAAAGGTGTGCCTGTATGTGCCAAGTGAAATATCCTGAGTAAGTGTAAGCTGTTCAAAGCAAAATGATTCATCCGAAATTAGATAAAAATTGGCATAAGATCAGTAGTAAATTTAGTCTGCCGGATCGATACAAAAATGCTTGGGTCACTGCTGGGATCTGCTCTGGCCTCCAGGCTCAGCCACATTTCCCTGCCCATGGCTTGCTTGGCTGTGTGGGACAGCACTGAACATCTGGCTCAAAGATGCTGAGTATAGATGATGTTGACAGTGACATTCTCTTTATTAGTTGCTGTGTCTTTGGAGCCCTTTCCAATGGACCTGCTGAAGTCACTGACTCATGGGGAAGTCAGCTTTGAAAACTGGAATTATTATATTGATACTTCCCCCTTGGAACTAACACTCAAGTGATGGGGGAATGAAGGAAAGAGGAATTATTTAGGGTACAAGAGCGATCTTCTAGAGGGAAGTAAGGTCATTTCTGCTGCTTGCCACTTCTCAGTTTGTGGAAGTTGAGAAAGATATTGTACCTGTCAATGAAGCTGTTATTAAACATTGTACAGTTTTGAGATGGTATCTATAAAAGTATTCTTATGAGCTCATAATGTAAGAAACAAAACATTGGTATGAAAAATATCTGTTGGCTTGGGTTTTTTTTTTTTATTTTTAAAAACATGTACTTAATTTCTGACAAGTTAGAAAAACAAATGGTGTCAAAATAAGAGATCCAGCAGCTAAGAATGTACCTGTATATTAAAAGGAATGTGCTCAAAACATGCTGCAAAACACACCTTCTCATTGGAGAATACATCAGTTTTGTATTATTTTAGGGACAGATAACAGAATGTTTTATTTTGCATGCTAAACTATTAATTATCTGCATTTCCATAAGTTCCCACGTGCCCCAAGACATTATGTACCCTCCCACCATCTGTACCTATGATGTATCAACTCCTCAGTGCTCACACTGCAACTCGCTCGAGGGTTTATCCCTCACTTTCAGGGCTGACAATGAACACTCTCTCCTCTGGCAGGAAGAGGATTTTACATGGGGTGTTATGATACAGATGTGAAAATTCAGTTGTGATATTAAATATGCAGGAGAAACATGCAGTGCAGAATTACCATTCTGTGATTTCTTGGTTTTCTGATTGTTTTTGCTCTATATCAAACTTGGAGAGAAAAAAGTTTTGTCATCTTTTTGTCCATGGCATCACCTCATTGCACTCTGCTGTACTCTTCTCCTAACTGCTAGAAAGAGGAATCAGTCAGAAGCTTCTGATAATGGTGATCAATAAGATAATTTATTTTTCTGACACTACAGATGAAGTGGTGATCTTCACTTCATCAGGAAGGAAAAAATAACCTGAGAAAGATGATACCATGGTCTTTTAATATTCCTAAAAAGCTGTTTGCCTGTATTATTCATCTTGTTACATTATTTGCTGTTCAGTCCAGTCTCTCATACAAGTTGAAACCATAAAAAAAGGAAAAAGAAAAAAAGCCAATTTCACTTCCAGTTCTGGGAGATGCTTAGAATGTGGCTGGGCAGTCAGATCTCCTTGGACCTGGTCTGAGGAGAGAGCTGGGCTAGGTGGCTCCCAGAAATCCCTTCCAGCCTGGCCTTCCCTGTCACTCTCTGTGTGTGGGAATGAAACATTAGAGCTGCAAGCAGGTGGGACAGAAGGTGCTTTGCAAGGTGGAGGTGATGAGGACAGGATGTCTGGGGCATCAGCTGTCATTTGGGGGCTGGTGCTGAAAATTCACCTGGCTATAAGCCTGTTCAGGAAGCTTGTGGGCAGTAAATGCTGCTGGAAAAAATTAACCATCAGTGATCCAATACAATGGGCTCTTTAATGTAAAAATGCCCATTTCTTATACTTCTTTATAAAGAGAATCTTACAGTTATTTTTCCTTATAGTGGCTCCTTCTATCTGTGGTAAGCAGAAACTTCATGACAACTTTAGCTGGCATTTCTTTTCAAGGACTTTTAACTCAGACTTTGAAAATAATAGATCAGTCCAAGTGTATTACTATAATTCAGTAATTTGGAGTGAATAATGGAAGTGAAGTTTTTGTGTCTGAATACAGAAAGATATGCATATTAGTATGGCAGTGTGTGCATGAGCTGTATGCATATTATGTGCATATATTTACATTTCTGGCATAATATGTTCTAATTGAAACAAACAGTGCAGCAGCAGTCAATGGACTATTGTGTGGAAGTAGACAGGATTTACTTACCCTAAATGTAAGCAGTTTTTACATTACTTCAGCATTTTCAAGATGCAAGATGTGTAATAATCACTTCAGATGCTATGTATAATTAAATTATTTAAATGTATTCCACTTTCCATGTTCCAAGGTCACAGTGAGATATTAGATATTCCTTTTCTTTTGTTATCATGAAGGTAGTATGAACCACTTATAGAAGAAAACTTCTATTAGAGCAAAGGAATATGTAACCAGGTGAGCTTAAGAAATAGTCATCTAAAATAATTACAAAATAAAGCAGAGCCTGAAGTGAACAAGCCTTTTTCCTTGTTTGCTTTCTTCAGGATGGTTAAAGGTGTTTTAAATGCATTATTTGTGCTGTATCCTTATGACATGGTAATTTTGAAATTAGCTTTGTAAACCTCATTTTAAAAATGTGATGCATGTTAAAAAAGAATAATATTCAAGTAAAACCAAATGTCACCTTGGCTAAGGCTGCTCAGTGCAGCATATAGAGGAAATGCTCATCTTATTCTCATTCTGAATAGCAACCTTTTTTTTTTTTGCCTTGGAAAGGGGACAAAACTCACACTGTCTCATGACTGCAATGCTGAAAAGAGCAAAGTGACAAAACTCTGCAGGATCCTTCATTTTCGTAGCTGTAGTTATGTTTATTGAGGTCATTTATTTCTGGGTAGGTCTGTATTACACTTTGACAAACAAGTTTGATATAATCTCTTCTAAAAAACCAATCACCCTTGTAAATGAAGAAGTCCGCTTTCTGCTGTGCTAATATATCTTCAAATTTGCTAATTTTGAACATTAGTAAAATCTCTTAGAGTGTATGGTATTTTGAGACAGACACTGAAGACATTAGAAATTAATAATGCTGGTGGTGGCTGGAGAGATACAGTTACATATTAATCAGGCAGCATGGCTCGTGTACTGACAAGAGATGACTGATGCACTGTGGTGTTTTACAGGAGGTTTGGAGAGTGAGTGCTTTGATTATTGATAATCAAAGATGTGTGTTTGTGTATTGGTTCCCACGACAGAGCCGATGCCAATCACAGACTCTGTCAGAAGGTGCCTTACAGGAGAGGATTGGGAGTGGGGTGTTTAGAGGGAAAGTAACTCTGGATTAACCACTCTGGGCAGTGCTGGTTACAGACACAGCAAAGGAAGGCTGCAGACTTTCATCTCCTTGTTCATTTTAATGGCTCTGTTAAATAATGTGCTGCACCCTGCCCATCCAGGAACCATGAAAATACGTGTTTCTCCATCAGAAATGCTAGTTTGTATTCTGAAGCATAGAGAATACAGCTTACTATATACCCACAGTCTGGGCTTTAGTTTTGGACAGCTAGATGGTGCTGCTTGTATAGCTACTCTATAATTATTTTAAATTTTTATTATTATAATGTTAAATCAAAAATCAAGATTCAAATACATCTGAGAGGGAATGCAAATTTGCTGCATGTCCCAGGAGACTTAAAATGCAGCTAAAAAATTACACCTTTCCTGCGCTTGACCTGCTGCTTTCTTCTGGTGAGGCTGATAAAAACCACAGCTGTAATATTAAAATGAACTCAATGAAAACTAGTAAGAGTGTTTCCGTAGTACTCTGTGGTTACTCACTCGTATGAAAGTGGTGATGGCAGAGATGGGGAGAGAAGTGTCAGGTAAAGTGAGGCAGAACGGGAGGCAGCAAACAGGCAAAGCTGCTGAGCTGTTTCCACAAGAATCACAGCAAATGAGGGTTTTATGTGGATGTAATAGCAGACAGTGAAATGGCTTTTGGAGGGGCTCCTCCAAAGGGGGAGCAAGGTTTGGAGAATTAGAGAGGTACTTGCTGAACAGTAACCAGTGGGCCAAAGTGCTGCCATGAGGGCAGATGGGAAGGGAGGGTTTATTTTTCAGCAATAAATGAATAGTTCTAACTGGAATGGATGTGAACCATGAAGGGCTGTGCAACTGAAGTCAGGTAGCTTGTGTGTGTGGGGGCAGCTCTGAGTGCCAGCCAGGGAGCTGGAGCTGCAGACTAGGAAAATAAAAATTAGTGAGAACATACATAAGCAAAGACACCACAAAACCTGAATTGTGTCAGAAAATTTAGTGTAAAACTGAGTTTTCACTTTTTGTTTTGAGAATGATGAATTTAAATTACTGTTTTAGTTGGGGGAACAACAAATGCTTTATCTGTGGATTTTATTTAAAAGTGCTCTGCAGGTTCCTGAAGTTAATACCAACTTCATTTTGTGCAGAAGATTTTGAAGGATAAATATAAGAAGTAGTGCCTTTGAAGGTAAGATGGTGTTCTAAGCTTTGAGGTTCTATCAAAAGCAGGCACAACAGATAGGGAGCTGCCTTGTGAAATAGGGAAATGGTATTTCAAGCTGCATTGTCAGGACTGGAATGTTTTCAAGGAACTTAGTTTTGTTCATGTGCAAGAGTTTGCTTTCATATGCACTTCCCATAGTTTCTCATGTCAAGCAGTGCCTCAGCCATTTTAGTGTTTATTATTTCTCTCCCAAAGGCAGATGGGTGATAGATAAAAATCTTGTCATTACCATTGGCTTCCCCTGGGGAATACATGGTAGTGAATTCTTTCTCTCTTTGGGAAATGGAAAATATGTGAAAACGTCAGCCTTTCAGTCCTCTACTTTCATTATAACATTCCTATCAACAGAGCATGGAATTTATGTCTGTAACATTTGTGCTTACTGCTTAGCTGTAAAAGTGCTGGCTAAGACTTACACAATTATATGCCATAGCTTGCTTTAAATGCCTGTGATTTATGGAAGACATTACTCAGTTATCATGCAAGTTTGTTGTAGTAATATTCAAGCAGATCTTTTTTAAAATATATTTTTAGCATTAGAATACTGATATTTTACAATTCTCAGTGATATAAATAAATCTAAGGCTTCCTTTTGTCTGTATGAATATATTATGTTCAGGCACGTACAAGAATATATGTAAAATATTCACTAACATATTTGTAAAATAAGAGATAAAGACAAATACATTTAAAGCAGAGCAACAGCTGGGCAGAATATTTGGGTGTTGTAAACTGTCACACTTTCAATGGATTTGACTAAATTTATACTGTCTGGATCATACAGAACTGACTGAGTCTCCTTGCATAGGCAAGTATTGACATGGAAATATTTCAGATGGTAATTTGAGGATTGCTAATGCATTGCTGGGAGCTCTCTTGACTTTCAAAGGTGCTTGCATAGATATGAGGGAGAAGAGAGAGATTTTCACATTCATCTTTTTATCATGTTTCTGCCAAAATGTAAAATATCAAGAAACGTTCTGTTTTCATTAAAGGTTGTCCTGTTAATTAGATGATATATTCTAACTCTCTTGTTAAAAAAACCAAACCCAATGATTTGAAAAGTGTTAGCAGTTTCTAGCTTTTGCACTGATCCATGGTGTTGATTCTTTGAATTCAGCTTTTTCGGAATTATTTCTACAGTAGGTATGTTTCCACCACACATTGTGATGATTAGGAGTTTAAAACTTTTATTTCATGTATTAGAATTACAAAGAGAGCAACCGAGTTGTAAAATAAGTTGGTGTTGACTGTATTAACATTAAATATGAAAAATGTGACGTTTACTGGGTTCTAATTTAAATGTCAAAACAAGGGGATGAAAAATAGGGCAAAAGCCTGTGGCATCCTTGAAATGATCATCCCAAGATGCATAGATGGCAATCTACTATTGTTTCATGAGTTTCTCTTTCAATAGAAATAAAAATCTCCAAGCAACATGCTCCTTACTAAATCTGTTTTAAAACGTGAAACTTTTTAAATTGGTGGCACTTCCAAGAACAGAATATAAAGCAAACTTTCACTTTAATGTGATAGTTACTGCCCAGTGTGGAAGCCTTGTCACTTGTGAGAGGGAAGGCTCACTCCACCTCGTGCTGTGTGGCTCTGAGAACTCTACAGTAAAAACTGAGGTGTGGGACATGTGTGATATTAATTCTGTGGTACTGCAAGTAAAGTCTGGGAGTCAAAGGTAGTGAAATATTCTGCTTTTTCCTGCACACCTCCAGACACAATCTGTGCAGCATTGGAGATCTTTTAACACATGATTTTTATATACCTGGCTCTTGGGTTGGGTTTATTGTTGTAGCAACTCTTTTTCCTTCATGTCTCTATTTATTGAGGACCTGAAAATGTCAATGTAATCCATGTCCAGAAACCTCTGTAAGAGTTCAGACATCTGGGGGGTCGGGCAGTAGCAGCTTGTTATTAATTCTGGTTGGGAAGTTCTGGAAGCCTGGGCTTGCAGAGCTGGGAAATTCCAAGGATGCAGCACAGGAGTAACAAAAACCTATTACAAAAAAATAAGAGGGAATCAACTAATACCTTGAAGTGCTTACAAAAGCTGATTTGTTAGGAAGATTTTTTTTCCCTTTGCTTGATGAGAGGCAGTGCAGTTTATGTGTAGTGCAGCACTGCACTGCAAAAATGTTACCGTGGAAAACTTGGAGGTCTGGGGATGGGCTTGTGGTGGGAAAGGCCAGGTGGGAAGAACTCAAATTTGGGTGCTTGAAAACTGAGACTGCTCAGGAGCTTTGTGGCATCAATGTTCAGACTTGTTTTCTTTCTTTCAGAATGTTTTGCTTTTATGATTTTAATTTGAATTAAACATAAGTAAATGGAAGTTAGACTGAACTTAGAAATGCCTAAGAATTATGGGCATTCTGCTTGAATCACTTACAGATTTTTCTTTTTTTGCATAGCTCCAAAGTTCTCTTGAATGTCTCTTCTTTCATTACTCAGCTGAGATGTGATCATGATCTTATTCAAAACACTCAACTACTTTGTAATATTTATATTGATATGCACGTTTGACATGAGGCTGTGTAACCATGTAACTGTTGTCACAAGGACAATGTATCTAAATATTAATGGCAAATTATTAATTAATATTAATTGATGGCCATGATGCTGAGCATCCAAGGGGCAGTCCTCAGCCAGGCTTCCTCCTTGACATCCAGACAGTTTCACTCTTGATTTCCATGGCTCTTTCCCTGTCAGAGTCTCCAGAGGAGCAGTGCAGAAAGTTTCTTTTTCTCACTTTAAGTATCTTCTTTTTCTGGGCTGATTAACTAAAATCTTTCCTGTGCTGGACTCAAAGGAAATGTACTTGAATGCCGTGGACACTATTTAACACTTCTGAATTGAAGGAAAAATTGGTGTGAAAAGTAATAGTTTCCAAGTATTGGAAAGGAGCAAGTGGCTGTTTTGATAGATGTTCATGCTTGCCAAAAGGAAAGATGTTCAACCTGAGAATTAATAATTCACACTACAAGATAAGAAATAGTGTGTTTTACATAAAGCTATTTATTTTATCTTTAGGCTTACCTTGTGTTTGGCATATTTTCAGATATAATAATGAAAATGCGTCTGATCGAAGAAAAAGGGCACACTGCCTAATAAAGTTATTGCTGCTCATTTATATTTTGATTAATGAATGCTTCAAAACGTGATTTTTAGTATTTGGTGTCAAGTAGAGTTACAAG
The DNA here is from genome assembly GCA_013397915.1 of Daphoenositta chrysoptera. Taxonomy (NCBI): domain Eukaryota; kingdom Metazoa; phylum Chordata; class Aves; order Passeriformes; genus Daphoenositta; species Daphoenositta chrysoptera. The sequence goes on along the minus strand of VZRO01007446.1, from coordinate 376,809 downwards.
AAGGTTTCTGCTGAGGCAAATCTTATTACCTGACCTTTATGGGTGTGTGAAGGGAAGGAAACCTGAACATGGGGAAGCAGTTCAAGGTGAAAGGAAAAGACAACAAATGGCTGTAAATTATCTGGGAATCCATCTGGGTTGGAGGATAAAGATTAATGAGAGGTGAAAAGTTAAGCAGCATCCCTCAGTAATTTGTCTCATTATCTCAGATGTTACTGAGGGATAATACTAAAACTTTGGAGAAGTTGTATAGCCCTTATATTTATTATTTTTAATGTTAAATGTTTTTTTTCCCCAATGTCTTCATTTGTAAGATGGCACGACTGGGTTCTTTCTAGTACAAAATTAATTGTTTTCATTTGCTGCCTGGCGAAAGCTCACCTCACTGTAAACCTCTCAAACTCTGCACTGACACCAGGTCAGCAAGAGCTGGCTCAGGTTTCTGTGCAGAACTGACTCTAATTTTAACCTGCTTAACTTGACATTGTGAATAGAAACAGGTTGAATGTTGCCTCTTCTTAGTCAGGGCTGACAAGATGTAAAAAGTCTATTGTATCTTACCCTATAAAACACAATTCTTCGTTACCTGTGATGTGAACACACAATCCAGAAATTCAGTTTTCTTTTCTGGAATAAATAGTCTGCAAATCCTTAAGCTACGTCCTATAGGGTTGAATTAACCTTTCCCTGACATTTAAGTATAATCTTTTTCACTCCTTCCTAGTACATAATTTAGTAAAATGGAAATAAAGTGGCTTGCTGGAAAAAAATATCACTAAGCTCTTTTAAACTTAACTGTTCAGCTGCTCAGAGATATCAAGCATACTACATGAGCAGCTTCCTCACAGTACAAGAGTTCTTTGCCACTCTATAATAAAGCTATGTATTTAGATGAAATGCAGAATATTTTTCATTGAAGTTTCTCTGAAGTAATTGTGCTTTAATGCTAGGGTGTTGCTTCATGTTATTTTTCCATGAGTTTATTTACAAGGATCATAAAATCACTTCCCTCATTTTAATGAGCACTACAGCTGAGAAATTGAAACTCAGTTTCATATGAAATATTAGTTCAAGTTCTGCAAAGAAATGGTAGAGTATGTTTTGGAACGGGCCTAGTGATTTATTTATTTTAATACTAATAGTCTTGTTCAATAAATATTTATGTATCACTAGGAAAAAAAGGAAGAAATTGAAATAGACTTGATAATCATAACAAATTGGGGCAAGAAAACAGTAATAATCTAAAGGAAATTCTCATTAAGGAGAGTCTCCTGGAGAAGTCTTTTCACAAGAGCAAATATAGCAGCAGGGACAGTACTTTTGAACTGCTGTTCTGTAATACTGGATATTGTAGAACTGAGCAGAATCAGGAAAATAAAACTCTTCACAACTGAATAACAACTGGAACATCAAATTGTGCAGCTGCCTCTCTGAACTCCAGCAAGTGTTTATTAAAGTTTCTGGCTTTGGTGTGTGATCAAACACAGTCTCTGTATCAGTGAGAGGCAGTGATAGCTGCCCTGAAGGCTCCAAAAGCCAGGTGCTCTCAAAGTCACTATGCTTGAATATATTAGGTGGATGTGACTTTCTTTACAATTCCTAATGTCTGTTTATTTCAAAATCCTAAAAAGTTATTTCAATCAAATTTGCCAAAGGCAAAAGGAAGAATTCATTGATAGCAGTAATATAAAACTTGGTGCAGAATATCAAAATTTTATTGTCACAAGAATAATTTTTTTCTTCAAATAAAAAAAAAATCAAGAAAATGCCAACTGGACTTGTAAAAATGGGCTTTAAAATTGTATGGCTGAAAGGAATGATTCATATGCTGTAAGAGGACAACTCTCTCTTTGGTTTGCTGAAGATTTATATGGAGGTGGTGCTGATCCGTGGTGCCACCAAACTCCTCCAGCATTTGTCCTCAGCTTGTCAAAATGGTTTTGTTAATTTGCCAAAGCAAAAAGCCCACAGTGTCAGCTGGAAACCTGTTCTCACTCGAGGTGGGTGGGTTTGCCTTGGGAAGATGGAAATGGAAAGAGAACGAGAGCTCTTAATTACAAGTGGAGTCCCAGTCTAATGGCAAATATTTGCAAAATGCTCTTTCCTTTCCTCCTAATTAGCAATTGTAGAATCAGCACTGCAGAAAGTATCTGGGCAGCCTTTATTTTCCTCATGTCTGGGTCATATACAGTGTGTGCTTCCTATGAGCCCTAAATTCCTTAAACCAGTTCTTTCAGTAAATCAAAGAATAAAGGAGGCAATAAAATCAACTCTCTGCAGCTTCTCTATCAGAAGATATTTCATGATTAATGTCAGGAAAATTTTGTATTTTACCACAGAGGTTCTCTCATCCTCTGCTTTTCAAAACTTAGCACTTCTTTTCTAGCCCTCAGCTGCATAAGTAGCTGTCAACAGCACTCAAATTTAATAGCAAATCAGCTGATATTTTGGAGTTAACAGTTTTTAACAAATTTTAGCTGCTGTTAAAATACATTTTAGTTACGTGCTAAAAGATGTGCAGGCTTGTTATTGTCACATTTTCTAATATCCTTCCCCTCCAAACAAAAAAGTCTCCAAGCACACCCTTCCTGGCTGGGTTATCCCCATGGGGATCAGTATTTCGAGAGAAACTTTGTTGGAGAATCTGTCATAGAGTGTTATGCTCACAGATGCTGGGTTGGATTGTCACTGTAGTGGTGTACACACATCAGAGAAACCTTTGATTTTAGCTGTTGTAATAGGTCTTCTCTTTTCATTTTCTCTTCCTGGTGACTTCTGTAACCACTCCTTTTGTTTTCTGTGACTTCTGTTTGGCTTCATTATATTTGAGACTGGAATTCCTTTAATATATGTTTTTTAAAGCATTTCCAGCCTCAGAAACACAGAAGCAAATAAAAAGTGTGCTGTTTTTTTTTTCCATCAAGGTGTATTAAGGTTCCTCCATCCTCCCATCAGCAGCTATAATGTGAAGAGGCTGTTTTACTCTAAAATTGCATCAGAAGCCACTCCACGGTGGCTGTGGCATCTGGATCACTTTCAGGTTTTCAAGGGATGGATCTGGGAGCTCCTGTAAGGCTTTTAGTCAATAATGGGAGCTCTGTGCACAAAGTAATGGTCTCTTGATGTTCCTGTGCTCTCTCTGTCACCCTGTGCTGCCTCAAGCAGGGCTTAGTTGCTGTCTCTCTCTGGGTTAGATTTTGATGCAGGAGGAAGGGAGCAGGGCTGCAGAAATCCCAGGAATCTGACAAAGTGCAAACTATTTACAAAAACAACTAACAAAGTGTGCAAGGAAGTGCAGAAATGAATAGGTAAGCTGCCAATAAATATTTCAGTGGCAGATCTTTCAGCCCTCTCTTGAACTTTCACTTAATCCTTGTGCTTATGATTCCTCCCTGCCTTCTATTCTATATATCTTGAGGCTGGATCTTATTTATGGGGACTGGTTTTGGTTTTTGAAGAGCAAATACAGTACTATGTTCTCTCTCTCTCTCTGAAGAACTCCAGAAGATGAAGGCTTCTGCCCACACAGGAAAGGAATGCTGAATCACATTCCTATTAAACACATCTTCACGAGCATTCATCAAACTGTTCATTTAATCTAGAGCCTGAAGCAACGAGAGTTTATGAATGAAACTCCCAAGACCAGGATCTTCCCTACCATATGTCACTGCTTCCCTGAAGAGAGATGGAGATTGATACACGAAAAGCTATTTTTAAAACAAATTCATTTTTTGTGTGTTGTGGTTTTGGCCCAGAAATAGTGTAGGCAGGCTAAGTAAGCAAATATTTTTCCCGTTTAGGTTGGGCATTTAAAATAAGTCATGACGAGGGGTTTGTATGAGATGCATGTATTCACACACACCCTGCTCTTTCAAATTGTGAGTCATATGGAGGAAGAAATTGAAAAAATAAAAAGGATAGGTCCAGAAGCACTGGTGTCCAGATCTCCCATTTTCTGTTTCAATAAGCTATTTCTTATCTCTTGTCCTATGAATTCCTGAATTTCATCTTGGTAAGCTGAACAGCTTCTCCCCTTCTAATCCAGCTATGAATCTAAATCTGTACTTCTGGGAGAGTTTTGTATCAATAGTGAATTATAATCAAATTCAGTGGTATTATGCTAATGAGTTGAGTCCTTGAAATCTGAGGTAAATTGTGCTGGACCCATTTAGGTTTTGAATAAAATGATTTTCAGGTGTTTCTGACTAGCACACAATCAAACCATGTTTTGACTGCCTAATCTACCAAGTATTGCTGCAGCATATAAGGAAGTTTATGTTGCATTTTCAATTCACGGGCTAACAGAGGAATATTTGGTTTTGTTTGGATTTATCTCCTTCCTTAATAACAGTTTGAGGATAGTTCTCAAGTATTCGCAGTTTTTTCTCCTTGGCAAGCAGTGACTTGCAACAGAGCTGTATTTGAATTAGCTTTTTCTAGCTCTGAGAGATGGAGAATAACTTGCAAATGGATTGTATTGAGACATTTGTCTTCCATACTATTGCTATTACAGTAATGGACAGCCCAGCTTCAATTTATGCACTAACAGCAGCTCTTCTGACAAGAAACACACACAAGGCTAAAACATAGGCATGACAAGAATGGAAATGGCTGAGCAGAAAGCACCACAATCAAGGATGAATAACCTGTGGAGCTGGTAGGGGCTGTGTTCTGGGTCTGTGCTGGGAACAGAGTTGGTAGGGCAGGGCTCAGAGTCAGGGCCCTTTCTGCTCCTCACCCCAGCCCAGCTCTTGGCCTGGGGGGCTCAGGGAGCTGGGAAGGGGATGGAGCTGGCAAAGCTGACCCCAAGTGACCACGGGGATGCTCCAGACTGCCTGGAATGTCAGCATATAAACTATGGGGGAGGAGGAGGAAGGGAGGGGGGTTCTGTTTATCGCATTTGTCTTCCCAGGTCGCTGTTCCATGTGGTGGAGCCCGGCTGTCCTGGGGATGCTGAACTCCTGCATGCCCATGGCGGGTGGTGAATGCATGTTTGGCTTGGCCTGGGTGTGCAGCCTCTGCATTACCTGCACAACTGCCTTTATCTCACCCCATGAGTTTTCCCACTTTGCTCTTCTGATTCTTTCTCCCGACCCTCTGGAGGGGACAGTGAGGGAGTGGCTGTGCACGGTTGCAGCTGGGCTTAAACTGTGACACAGGTGATGTGAAAATTAATGTATTTGGGAGAGGCTATTTCCATGACAGCTGTAATATGCAGAGCAAATATAGGGATAGGATTTAAGGGAATAAATTAATTTTGAAGTGTAAATTCAGAGTAATTTCAATAAACTTTCAGTGATTCAGAAAAATGCAAAGACGAACCTAATCAGTCCTGAATTCTGTGTATTTGGTTTATTAATAAACAAGTAAAGATACCTTTGGGTCTTTCAAAAATCTGTCAGCTCAGAAAACCTACAGAGAAAACTCTCTAAAAAGTGAAGTTTTAAAAGCAAGCTTGTGCTGTGCAAGGTCATGTTTAATTCCTGCTTGACTTTAGAGATGACGAATGTCAAACAGCACTAGGAAAGCCTCCATACATAATTAGAGGCTCAGATTGGCTGGACGGACTCAGTGGCATCTTTTATTGCCAAAGAGAGTAATTTAATTACTGTCCATATGGCCTGTTGGGCCTGACTGAAGCTCTGTGTTACTGGAATAAATCTGATCAGAGAAGTCTTCCTACAAACCATCATCTTCAGCTTCTTCAGCCAGTCTTGGATGGGGCCTTTTTCTCCATCTCCTGCTTTTCATTTTTGCAGTTATACACCACAGAGAGTCTTCTGAATAGTTTTGTTGAGGCAGTAATGACACAGTAAATCAAAACTTACTTTTAATGATTACTTTGGTATCACATTGAGCTTTTTCAAAGCTTTTTTTGGTTTAGCTATTAAAGTTTCTCATGTAACTTAAGTCTCATAAAATATTTATGCCTGCCAGTATTGATTGATAGAGGTTTTCAGCCAACATTTAGATGTTTCCCTTCTCAAACTGTTGACTATGTTGTTATTCCTCTTATACAGGTAGGGAATTGAGGCTCAGGAAAAGTCCACAGTTTGTGTGAGGTCACAGAAAAGACGAAGTGAGGGCTCTGACAGATGATCACAATCCTGTCCATCTTGTGTCTCCAAGAATCATTGCACACTCTGTGGAAGCACCAGCTTCTTTAGGTTGTAATTTTTATTTGCTAATCCTCTGTTCAGGTTTTTTCGTTGTTCAAGGTCGCAGTGTAGCAGCTTTCACTGAGAAGTCTGCAATACTCTGGGGATGTTTAGAGAGCAAATAGTCAAAAGTGAGAGATATTGTGGCTCCAGGACCAGCCCTTCCAAGCACATGTGTAACTTGAAAAATCTTAAAACTGGAACTGGAGATAAATTATAAATGATAATGTTTATATTTTGATCATTTATCTTAATATTTAAGTTTATACTTTTGCACTGGAATATAACTGCAGAGCTGTCCCTCCCCCAGAAAGCTCAAGTCTTATCTTTATTTTACAAGCACGGAGTTACCCACGAGCAGAAGTTATGGGAGGCTCTAGTGAAGTTCAAATGTCCAATTCCATTCAATCTGGATGTTTTATCTTTACTCTTGTCCCTTGCAGATACTAATAACTGCTCTCATGTTATTTATTTAATTTGAATAATTTAATTTTTATGTACCTTTTAATTTGTCTATTTTAAAAAGAAATGTAAACAAAAGTTAGTATTCAAAAATTCCCTTTCCATATTTTGTAGAGTGTAACATTTCAAACTCTCTTTGGGAATCTTGTGAACAGATATATCAAGTGCTATTAGCTGTGCAGAAAATAGAAATTTTGGCAGGCAGGGAACATTAAAAAAAAGCTGTAACAGATCCAGTGGCATTTTCAAAGTGATCTTTGATGAAGAGGTTAATAGAATTTATGAACTATACTGCTTTAAATTCTTGTAACAATTCCCATCATAATTACAACAAATGTATCACAAAAGGTTCAGGGATTAATTTAGTTTGTGTGAGTATCCAAAAGTTTACAAGCTTATTCAGGGCATACACGTTTTGAAATAGCAGACTTGGACTTCAAATCTTAGAAATGTTTCTCTTGAGGTTTCTGGCACTTCTAGTTTGGGTCAATATTTCTGTCATACCACAACTGGACCCCTCCTGCTCCTGCCTGGGGTACAAAGAACAAAAAAAGGGTATGTTTAGAGAAAAAAAAGTAAAACGAAACAGAAAACCAAAACCCAGAAAAATAAAACTGCTTGAAATGCCTGAAAAAAAAATCTTCAGAATCCTAAATAAAAGTATTTCAGTTTTGTCTGGAAGAGGAACTTAATCATGCATAAACAGCTCTCCTTTACTCTCCCAGGTAATACAGCATTTGTGCAAAGGCAGATATAAAATCCACTGCAGCTGAATTCCACAGCTTCCTTGTCCAGTGCTTTAACACTGGAGTGGTTGATATTCCTGTGTGATTTATCCCCCATGCAGCCCTAGTTCCACGTGGATGTGAGATCCAGGCCAATCATTTATAGACTGGCTTCCTAATGGAAGTGCAGAGCTGGGTGACAGCTTGTCATGCAGAAGTCCTCCCTGCTCTGCAGCACTTCATAAAATGCAAGGAGATGAAGCAGACATTGGGAATTGATTGGCTCTGCTGTGCTTTGGGGAGTGAGGGGAAGATTGCTTACTGATGTGGAAAAAGTTAACTTTTATTCAGAGAAGATCCCAGGTATTGATCAGTGGCTTGTTACACTGTGAGAGGAGTGAGTGGTTTGAACTGGGAACAGCAGGTCAGGGCAGTCAGCCAGGGCTCTAATAAATAGCTTTCGTAAATGGTTCTGCAAAAAATGACTTTGAGTCTCTATAAATGATTCTTTTCATATCCAGACTACCAGGAAATTATACTCTACATTCTCACATATGTTTTAAAGGCAGAAAGGCTAATGGCATAAAAAAATGAAGAATAAAAATTTATCCTTGTTTTGGCCATGATGTGTGCACTTGTAAGGTAAAGTAGATTGAGTTTATGTGCTTTTTCTGTTGTTATGAAATATCAGATCATAGAATGGCTTTGGTTGGAAGGGACTTTAAAGGTCATGTAATTCCACCCCCTGCCATGGGCAGGGACACCTTCCTCTAGGCCAGGTTTCTCCAAGCCCTGTCCAACCTGGCTTTGAACACTTCCAGGGAGTTTTCTCCATAAGCTTCTTGCAATATGGACACTTCAGTGCTCAGAAATTTAATTCTCTCTGTAAGGAGATACTTCAAAATGCAGTATATTGACAACTTCAGTGTATTGATCATATTTTGGGATATTGTACTTCAAAAAGGGGTAGTTGTTTTTGTTTTGGATATTATAAGATATTCAAACGTGAGAGTAATTTCATTTAAGGACGCTGGAAGAAAATGGTGCTCAATGGTTCAAAGATGGTGTTAGAGCTCAGGGAAGGGACATACAGAATAAAGGTAAAATACTCCTTTCTTCTGGAACTCTAAAGTGAACTGCATATTCTGGAGTCTGTGTAGAAATTCGCTGGAAATGAACACCAAAGGAGCAAATCTTTGTTGCTTAGTTTTCAGTGCAAACTGCTAAAGGATGATCACCCATCTCCAAAGTGAATATCTCTTCTGCAACAATCGTTTTCTCTAACATTTATATCTTGCTTAAGGCTATTCAGGGGAGGCTTATAAATTGTTGAAATCACTTTATAGCACATTTAGAGCTCATTTCACAGCAGTTTAAGGGGTTGCAATGAAGCTAATAGCCTTCTGAATTTCTTAACTGTTTGTGATTTAAAAAATGATATAACATTTATAGCACTTCAGAGTTATTTCCAAAAGTAACATGGTAAATCTAATCATTATATAATCAGTACATGATAAAAATCGGAGTGCTGTGAAGGCCTATTTTCAAGTATCTTTCATCATGCTGTCCAATATTTCATATATTTGGCAGGGTGATTCTTGCAAAATAAAGCACATGAGAAATATAACAGATCAGAATGTTTATCAGGCCTAAAATCCTGATCAGGGGAGGAAGAACTTTACAGGTTTGTGACTATAGCCCTTTTTTGTTGTGAAGCTGGTAAATTGGAAAAGGTTATGGATGATTCCGTCTTGCAGGAGCAATTAACCTGAAGAGACTGCTCCTTGCTCTGTAGCCATGTTTAATGTAACTTGCTATAGCTCCTGTACTGAACTATCAGAACCTGTTAGAAATGAGAAGTGCTGGACACTACAGTAATCAATTCACCTATACAGCAGTTACACCGTGGGAGGAGATGGAAATCTACTTGGCTTAGTTCTTTCTTCTTATAATTTATTTGCAAATTCCCAGTAGTAAAACTGAGAGGAAATCTCATTTACTGGTGTAAAACATTTTTATTGAAGAAGCAGGAGTTGCATTTGTGGTATTATTTATGTACTATCAAATATTAATTTATCCAATTGTCAAGGACAATCACTGAGTGTCATGACTTCAATAACAGGAATGTTAGAGAACAAATTCTCTCATCTTTTTGTATCATGCAGGAGAAAACCAAGTCCAGGAGCCTGTAGGTTCAGTGATGCTACAGAAAATCCCTTTGGGCTTCTATGACTTGGGCTAATCAGTTTTAACCTTGATTGACCTATCAGTGTTTAAAAACCATTGCTAATTCAGATTTACTGAGATCTGGCTGGTTGCCACAACTTCCCAATTCAAGACCTCAGATCCTGAAGTTCTTGATAACAGAACTGTGTCTGTGACATTTTTGTTAATTACCAAGTCAGTCACTGCAGTTATCTATTTTAGTTAACCACAAGGTGCTGTGGGAATGTAAAGGATATAAACAGGGAGACCCTTTTAATAAGATCTAACAGCATAATGCCAACCAGATTGTCTGCTGTGCCTCTTCAGTCACCTTGAAAATTTAAGAGCTGCTGATTTTGGATTGTGATTGTTGTTGCTTCACGTTTTCCTGTCATGGATGCTGCCTTTGTCTTGAGGACAGGAATTAGCAGTTGGTTGTGAAATATTTTAATTCTGCATTACAGTATTTTAGGCTTGTATCTATCAAAGGCTATGAATTTTCCTAATTTTTAGTGCTGCTTATGTAGTCATCCTCAAGAACTGCTTTGGACTTACACAGTTGGAACCTTTAGCATATCAAGGATATAAATCAAAACTCGTTGTTACTGGCCACTGAGTCAAGGTATTTAACATAAATATTGGCCTGATAATCTTGTGTATAAGCCTGGACTTATTTATATCTGTACCTGCATTTCTTAAGTTTTTAACACATGAATTGATGTGAGAATTGGGATTTCTTTATGGCCTCAGTGATTTTTTTTTTTTTATAATCTTAAATGGCAATGGGCCTAACAGGTAGTGCTATGTTTTATTGAATAAATAAACTGAATAATATTGGGTTAGCAAATACTACAGTTCTACATTTCTGCAGTTTTCCCATTCTGCTATAGAGCCTACTAATTTTTCTAATTAGATGCATGTCATAAACTATGCATGGGAATGGAACATCCTAAGAAAACCATTGAGATTAAGAGTATTCAAAACACCTTTTGTCTTCATCAGAGTTAGTTCTCATTTCAGTGGGTCCACTGTCGTTATCCATATCAAACTGTTACTAAATATGCATGAATTATTCCACGTACAAGCAGACATCTGTTAATTCACTGCTTGCAGTTTATTAGACTAATATGTGTAAACTGCTTTGAGCAATAAATTACAAGATTAGGGCTTTTAATGTTTAGGGATGTCATTAGGCATTGTATGCTGGAGGTAGATTTGACAAATGCTCTTTGCTAATGGAGTATATTTAAAGGAAAATCTGCATGAATTAATTTTAATTACTGTCATATTAAAGGGTATAAAACTAACTAATGTCAAAGGTGTACCAGTGCTGTTGATTCAGAGCGTTATCACGTGTGTATAATTAGAGAACCCTGTTTGCATAAATATTCCTTCAAATAAACACACACACAGACTTTCCTTTGAAATTCCAACCATGTTATGGCCTCAATTTTTCAGACATATCTATTTGAGCTAAAGTTCATTACAGCAGTATTTAAACATAAGAAGAAACAACCAGTAGTGAAACTGCTGGATGATAAATAGTGTAAGAACTCACAGGCTGAAGGTCTGACAAACCTGGGTGTTACCTGTTTGTATTTGGGAAAGGAAGATGTTTTGTCTGGCGTTTTGTTTTTAAAAAGTTAAGTTTTAACATGGCACAAGCAGCTGTGTCTCTGTCTGCCAGGTATGATACTGTTCTTGATTTTGTTTTCTGATTTATCCCCAAGGTTTCCATGTTTAGTAAGAGCAAGGGCAGTGAATGGATGAGCTTCAGACAGCCCTTCTTGCAGTATTCCATGAACATTGTTAGCTGCTAACTTTGCAAATATGGAAGGAAAATAACGGGAGTGGAGTAGTATGAGTTAGTTTGGATTTGGTGCAGCCCAAAGAAGTTCTGATGAGCTATTACAAAACAAACAGAAACTTACTGGGAACAACCTGCCTTTTTAAAAGGACCAGCGGGAAGGAAAACTGCGATCCATGTAACTCTTGAATAGACTGCTATCCATAATGGCAACTCCGATCTCTGTCGTGGGAGGCTGGATGCAGGGGCAATTTCTTTTACCAGCAAATACAGTTTGATGTACAAATACGTGGTTTTATTAATTGTATTTTTTACTTCCTCTTTTATAAGTTTCTGCTAAGGAACCTTGGTTAAGCTGTATGTTGTAGTTAGTTTCTCTCTTCGGAGTTAGAGGGGGAAAAAAAAGGTTTCCCTTTATCTAGCAGAACAGCAGGCTATCCATGGCTTGATGCTCCAGCAGAACAGCGAGGTTAGTAAGGGGCATGGCAGCCAGCGGCTCGGGAGGAATTTGGGAGTCACAGTTCAGCCACAGCACACTCTGCAGCAGAACCTCCTCCAACACACAAGTGCTGCTGTGCTCCCTCCCTCTCTCCCTTGTGGGCCCTGACTGCTCCTGCCCCATTTCTGCTGCTCTGGCAGGGTCTGCAATAGGTGGCAGCACTGAAAAGACTTTGTTTCTTCTTCTGTCGTTTTGTTTTAAGTTTTTGATTTGCCACCCTCTGTGTTTTGAAGGTGCCCTGACTGCCGTGGGGAATGTGGAATGGCATTGTGTCTGTGCTTATGAGTTGCAATGCATGAACAATGAGCTGTATGGAGATGTCTTAAAAATGGGGTGGGGATTTTTGGTTGGTTTTTTGCTGTTGTTTTTATGTTTTGGTTTGGTTTGTTTTTTGTTTTGTTTCAGATATCTAATGTATTTCTTTCTAAACTCCATTTTCTGTCCGCTCTGTCTCCCCAAAGTCGGAAAATGTCTGGAATCAGATGCATACCAATGGGCATTAGCAAATGTCTGGCTCTGAAAACTCCAGCATCTACCAAGGCAGGAAAGGCTCCAGCTCTGCTGTATTAACTGTTATACATGAATAGTTCCATCATAGGGTGCTGGGAATAGTGACATATACACAAAAACTATTATAGCACATCATTCATTTTCCAGTAGAATAATTCATAAACATTCATAAAAATTTAGCTATGCCAAGTGGCAAATGTCCCATCCTGCAGCCCTGAAAAGCCTAAGATTTTTCATTTTCCATTGTAAACATTTTATTATGACATTTTCTGATTAGAATCGCATAAATCTCTCAGCAGTGAATTTCTGGCATATATTTCTTGCTGAGATTGTAGCTGCAAATAAGCATCCTCTGATATTCTTTATATGTAATTTACTTAGGGAAGGTAGCAGAACAACAATAACACCGCAGAAGTATTGGATCAAAAATTATACAGAGAAGAGTATTTTCAAGGGGAAAGAGAGCATAACACAAAAGGAGCAAATAAAGTGTTATTTGCTGTGTGTTGTTTGCAAAATGCTTTGAACATTTTATTGAATATATCTTCCTTGTGAATTATGCATGCTCTCCAGTGCCTCTGGGAAGATGTAAAACTTTATATATTAGGAATGGAATACATGACCTGCTGATGTTTCCCAGATATTGCTTTAAATCGAAAACCGAACAATTTCATATCTACCAAGGGTTATTTTATTCCCTTTTGAGATGGTTAAGCAAGAATATTGTGGTGAAGGGAAGATTTCTGAATGTATTCTCTCAGTGGATCCTGCTGCGTGTCATTGCAGGAAGATTCTGTATATTGGTGCACTAAAATGGAGGTTCTGTAGGCTAAAAATCCATCTTTCCAGTAAGCTGCCACTGAAAATAATGTGTCCTAATTCCTTTCAGAGTTCCAGCGAGGTCTCATAACTTTTTTTATCTTTATATGTCCAACACCTGACTGGTGTTGGGTTCAAGCTGTGAAGCTTGAACCCTCTGGTGGGTCGAGTTGTCCTTTTGAGACGAGCACGTGCCTTGCTGTGAGTAAGGAGCCAAGGCTGGAGATGGCTTTTCAAAGGTGGTGGATTCACTGCTGGGCTCGAGGCATCTTCCATCTTCTTACCTTAGGTCTGAGTCTGAAACCCAGGTATCCACAGCACAGATTTTACTCTTCTTGCTTTCAAGAAAATGTTTCGGTTTCTAATGTACTGTCAGCTAAAGCTTCTTAGCAAGCTATTCATCCACTCAGTGAACTTTACAAGATACTTCAAAGTACCCAATATTCTCATTTGCAGTATATTTTAAGAAAAAAATACCATGTAAACACATAATTTGCTTTGTTATTTATGTGAATTCTAAAAAATGAAATGCTTGAGCAAAATTGCATCAAGGAATCTCTGAAAGTTAACTGAATTCTATGGCATGGAAATTAGGAGTACAATGAGAAGTGGCACCAGCTAAAGTACATTGCAATACAGAATTCAGGATATGAACAATTGGAATTCCAGCTCTCAAAGCTAACATCAGAATATGAAACATGAAGCAGTATTTATTATTAGTCTGTTTCATGTATAAATGTCCTGAGTCTTTCTATTGACAGCATGGTTCTGTCACATGATTCACCTTACTAAGAAAAAAATCCATACTGTTTAGATTTCATTATTTAGATTCTGGTCCTAGCCTTTTCCAGAGATGATAACTGCTCTATTGTATGGAAAAGCTCTCTTTTTTCAGGGATATAAAGCTCAGCTCTTGAACCTAAGCCATGTTAATACATGGTTAAAAGAGGAACAAAGGGAAAAGGGAAAACAAACCGCCTGCAAAAACCAAAACAAAACCCAAAACCCCCAACCACAACAACAAAAAAACCCAATACAAACAAAAAGAACCCCAAAAAAACCTGCTGAGCTGGGGCTCTGAAGGACTCACTTGCACTGAAGGCATCTTTTCCAAGAGGAGGGGATCCAGCCCACTGGACTGGTGCAGTGGGTACCTGCCAGCACAGCTGGTACAGGAGGCACCAAGGGTAAAAATGACCTGTGGTTTGATTTAGCCCATGGCAGAAAACCTGGTGTGGTCAATGTTGCTATTTGTGTGCTGGGATGCGGAGGATGAGTTTGCTGGGAAAAGGTTTCTGTGTGTGCAGCAAAGCCACCATCAAAACAGTCAAAATGGAGGAGCTGGGAGGTCAAAACTGGCACAAGCCACCTCCCGTTGTTGGGACTGGATATGCAAATGTAATTGGGATGGAGGGAGAGGGGTATGTATATGGATACAAGGAGAAGGGTAACTATTTCTCAGGGGAGTGGAAAACATGTGAAAAAAGGGAGAAAATACCTTACAAATGGCTTACAAATGGCCTCTATTTTTCTGGCAAGAGCAGTTCCCTGAAACTTGTCTCCTGATTGTTCAAGGGGCAGCACAAATTAAGGGAGTAAACTTAGAGGCAACAGCAAAACGCTGAACTCATTTTTCTGAGGTTGTTCTATTGTGACTGTTCCTCTGCAGGTGCACTACCCCAAAAAAATCCAAAGCAATTCTTACTTCCTTACCATCCTCTGAAGACACACAGCTTGATTTTTAAGCTAGTCATGTTCATGATCTTGCATCCTTGAGTGAACAGCTTTCAGAGGGTGCTTTGTTTTTCATCTGTTTTCCTGGCCTTTTGTTAGGGCAAAGCCTGGCTTCTATAGTTCTTTGAAAAGTCTTGCTCTTCTGGGGCTCTAGCCTAAGTGACGATCTACAACCAAATGATTAATAATAATAATAATAATAATGTCAGATCTTGAAGGATTAACAGGGTTTGTTTCTTAGATACTCATTTAACAGGTCTGTATATATAAAGAAAGTTACAGAAGATGGTGCATCTATTCTTTAGGAAAGTGACTACCTGGTAAAAAGTGAAAAGAAAGGTTTGGATGGTAAATATATAACACAACCTGAATTATTTTGCAAGTGGAAAATAACAGTTTTGTCATTCATCTCTCTTCAGTAGCCTGTTCAACTTAATTTGAGAAGACAGACAGGCCTCTAAGATACATTATGTGATGAGTCAGCCAGAGACTTAGAGAAGTAGTCTAAAGGAAAAAAAAAAAATTCCTGCAGGATCCAGATCAGAAATTGGGTTGTTATTATTATGCAGGAGTTGGAAAAGGTAAGCAAAAATGAGTGTTCCTGCTGTCTGTACACTTTGTAGAATATATCTGGTTCAAAATGTTCAGCATCACCACAAAAATAGTGTTTCATGTCCTGAACTCAATTGTTCTCTTAAACTCTTGAAAGGTCCTATAGGGACCAGACTAACCAAATGACCATTTTTCCTCCACAAAGAGCTACAAAAATAAAGAAAGTCAGCTGTGAAACCAGACACGTTCTTGCATTCAGACACCACTTGGATGAGAGAGTTATGAATTGTGTGTTGTTTGTGGCTTGTGCCTGATAATGAAAGAAAGTTTGAAGGCAACACTTGCAGGTAATCAAGAAGCATCACGGCGTATTATTGAGCCAGATCCTTCTGCCTTTGTAATGGAGTTTACAATATAAAGAAAATATTGAAAAAAACCCCAACTAAATGTGACTTACCCACTATAAAGGCATATGCATGCATTGTGCACCTAGCATGCAGTATTTTCTTTTGCAAACTGTTCTATCTTGTTTTTCTATTTCCCAAAAATGAGCTTGTCCTTCCTGGCTTATTAGACTCATTGTCCAGTCTGGTGCTGTCTAATGTTATTGAATAATTTTGCATTGAAAGTGGCAAAAAAGTGGGTGCTATATCTCTGTTCCCCCTTTTTGATTTTTCTAGGAATACTCATTAAGAGATGTAGAGTATGCACCAGAAGCAGCAATTTGACATTGATACCTAGAAACAAAGTTTATATCATGTGACGTTTGAAAAATACCTTTGTAAAAATGGGTCTAAATTCAGTTCTTACGTGCTTTTAATACAAAATACTCATAAGTATCCATGTTTAATGTGCCTGGTTGGTTATTTGACTTTCAGATGAAAAAAATCACTAATTATTTCAGGGTCATAGTACAGCCATGGCAGGAGCATTTTTAAGTGCTGTGAAAGTTGTTTAAGCACTAGGCTAATAATAAATGAGTATTTGCTTTGCAGCACTTGTCACAAGGACTGATAAATTGCATCCTAACTTCCTTCTATGATGATTAGTCTGGTGACTATGGATCTCTGAAAGAACTCACTCAACTGCAGGACTTCAGAAGAAACTGATGTACAGATCCTGAAAGCTGAACCCAAGTGCCAGCTTTTGCCTTATTGTTATGTTTGTCTCTCTACTTCAGCAGTGGAATCAAAACAGATTGTGTATTTGGATTGAATTGAATTGCATTTTCACTTTCATCTATACTTGTTTTAAATGGCTCAGTCTTTGCATTTTGGCAGAGAGCTTTACTGGTGCTAAACAGTGTTAATTTTCTTTTGTCCATGTATTAAACTCATCATCTTAAACTCTTATGCTGCAATTAAGTTCCTTACAGTTATGTATATTAATAAGAAATGTTAGGTAACACTCTGGCAGTGTTTTAAATAAAAATGGTCAATCCTGTCTAATCCTCATTTTCTCTCTTCTACAGGTTTGTAATTTCCTCTCTTCTCCTCACCCCTTCCCCCCAATAAATCCTACCTTGTATTTAATTAGATACTGTTGTAATTTCATGCTTTCTCATTTGTTTATAGGTAGAATTTTTAATGTTTCAACAGAATTTTTGATGTTCAACAGGAAATGCCCTTGTTAAAGGGCAATCTGTTAGGGGTGATTACAGAGATGACGTCTTGGCTGCATTGAGGTCTGTCCACCCTCGGTGAGTACGGGATTTTTGCCCTAATTGAATAGATACTTTGGATATGAACTACTATATATTTTCATTGATGTTGTCTCTGTTATTGTTCTCCCAATGTAATATTCCATCAATAGGGCTATTATATATGGTTTTGATTCAATGCTTTCAAAATGAAAAGCTTTACTCATCTTTTCAGGGGGCTTTCAACTGATTCATCTTCCTCATTCTGCTCACTTTTATTCTCTGTCTCTTTTCTTTCCTTTGTGACTTTTTCAAAATTGATCTGAACTGAAAAGGAAACCCAAAACATTCTATTGCTCTTTATTTTGGTTTTTTCAACACCTTGAAAGCTAAATAAATCTGTGAGTCCACATATAAATGTAATTTGCTTTCATCTCACTCTACATTAGGAATTCTGGTAATGTAGGTTTAAAGCATGGCACTTTGGAAGCTGGGCTGGCGTACCTTAACATGTGGAACCCTTTTAAAGGTAGCTGTAATTCCATTTTACCAGAGTCAGCCCTAACTGCTTCTCTTTAAATAGCCCATTAGAGTGCCCTAATAGGAAAATTTACAGCTCTCAGCTGTTTCTGCATATGCATAATGCATACAGAAATCAGATATCTCATGTGCCCTGTGGCTCAGAGACATTTCCATTCAATTAATAAGCACTGAAGTAGATGACAAGATTATTAAACAAGTTTATAATAGATGAAAGATTTTACGGACTTATGACGCAGACTATTGACAGAGCTTAACATTTTTCTGAAATAATGTGTCTTTGTTATTTATTGAGAGGCAGAAAGAATATTTTCTGTTGCAGCCAGAACTCCTGCAGTCATATTCTTGCAGGTTTGCATATACATGTACAAATTTAAGAAAGTGTGGATACTTTACTTCTCCTTTTAGTCAGTAGCTGTTCATTGGCACACTGACTTCAGGCCTCCACCATCAGCAGGATGACACAGAGCTGGATCTGAAGTTTGCCACTCCCACTCAGTTTTGACTTGAAGCTCGTTGTTTTGGGCTGCCTGGTGGAGTTATTAATCCATGGTAGGCAGACAGCAAGTACAGACCTCCTGAGTGCTGTTCTCATGTGACCAGAACAGGAGTCAAATGTTTAGTCACATTTAAATAGCATCTCTTCAATGCAGGGATTGAAACCAAGCTCTGTTTTTAACAAAATAAAAATTTAGAAAGTGTCACACATGATGGGACTACAGACAAGGGCCATTTTCTATTTAGCATGTAAACTCAGGTTTTCAAGAATTTGTTTGCAGTTAGTGTTTTTTAGTGTGTGGCTAATTAATGCCAATGCCATAAGGCAAGCATAAGGTCTTAATATCCACCTCTTCTAAAATTCTATAATGGTGACTGGACTAAGAAGGAAGGCAAGAAAACAGGAAACAGGTGAAGAGCCTAGAGATTATATAAATGGCAAGGACGCATGGGAAATGAACAAGAGAACAGGAAGAGTTCTCTCATTGCTTTACCACGTTCAGCTCTAACTTCTCTGAGCTTAGCCCAGCTCTGTCTGGGGATCTGTGATACTGGGTGGACTTCTTAGAAAATACAGAATCATTTTACTGGACGTGTTCTTCCAGTAAAAAGCATCTAATATGTGCTGCTTGACTGAAAATTTCTAATTGATGATCTTGCAAGAAAGTTGTCAGCAGGATTAATTTATCTCATCCAGTGAAATAAAAAGCAATCAATAACAAAAAACAAAATAAATGACTAGTAATAGGTGTATCTGATTGTTTAAATGAAGCATACCATATGCATTATTATGCCTAACGGCATGTGAAATACACTTCAGATATGACATTGGTGCTAGTTTACTAAATTACAAAGCATAGCAGAGTGAACAAGGCAACATTAGTGGACAACATTATTTAATCCAGGAATCTTTTTTTAAAAATAACAAAATTAAATTTGTTGCTTTGTGGTAATAGGGACTGCAGATTTCATAGTTTTTAAACTATCTTTTTCCCATCAGAGGACTCGTTGAGCCGCTGCTGACTAAAGCTGTGTTCACAGCACAGTGACAAAGCCAGAACTATTGATCCCTGTGCCCTGAGCCTGAGGACACTACCCTGAATTTAGACTGGAAGTCACAAGAATATCCAGTTCCTGTTGACTCTTATCCAGGAAATAGAATTTACAAGACAGTAACTGATCTTTAATTGTCCTCTCCTTAACGTTCCCTGCCTGACCGTTGGGTTTATTGGTTTCCCATGCCTGTCTGGAATGCCCACTACTGCACATTTTACAGAGGAAATTATATCCTGCTAAAAGCTAATAACACTTTAGGCAATATAAAGAGGAGTGAGAACCTACCTAGATAATTCTCTTCAAACAAGGACTAGAAATTAAAACAGGTGTGAAGGGATTAGGTCAAGCGATCAATCAGAAACAAAAATGACCCAGGTGTGAGGATCCTGGCTGGATCCTACAAAGGGATTCCAATTCTTTGAAAAAGTGGGGCTTCTAATCTAGATTTTTTCTCAGTTGAGCACCCTTACTGAAGTCCTGCCAAACTCAGATTACTAGGACGAGAATGTCCTATGTCAGCTTTTCTTGTGACAAATAGAGATCAACTTGTTTTAGTTTTCGGTGCCTCTTCTTGCTCTGCTTACATTTACTTGTGATCCTTCTTCGCTCCAATCCTTACTCTGGACCTACATGTGGCCAAGTTTCCATGGAGGACATTGCTGCTACAGCTGCAGAGAACTTTGCTTCAGACTACATGGACCTTCTGTACCGAGAAATTGGTTGATTTAAATCATTATCTCTCTTGGAAACCTTTGCTCAGTTGTGTAAGGAAGGACAGAATTTGAGAGCTGCTCTCTTCTCAGAGACAGAGCCACTTCACTGCTCTTGCAGAGCATGTGGTAATCAAAAAAAGTTATCTTTTAAAAGAAAATAAAAGAAGTTGCCAGAAGCAGCTTGAAAAATAACGTCAGCAATATTATCCTCTGCTAGAATAAACCACACAGGATCATTTTCAGTCTTGGGCGATCTTACTTAGGACACGAATGTGGAATAGTTCTAAAAGCTTTTTGTTACATTTCATGAAATGTTTTATGGGCTGTTTAGAATGAGGCAATTGCAGTTTACTTCTAGTTCTGTGTCTCATGGTTGAGAAGCTTCCATATTCTCAACCAGGAAGGGATTCAGGTTTCTCTTCTTTTTTTTTTCATTTTATGGCTGTATATGTTTTGGTTGGTTTAGTGTTTTGTCAATATCTTAAAAACACACAAACAAAAGCTGTTACCTTTTTGAGTGCTGCCTGCATTTCGGCAAAATTGGCCAAATCATCCAGAATGAAAAGTAAAACTGAAACTTGAAGTGCTTCGAAGGGTCTTCTAAGATACCCTTTTGTCATGTTGAACCTTGTTTTCTATAAAGCTCAGAATGTGCTCACTAATGTCTGTTGAGAATGTTGTGATAATGGGGATTTTGCCTACCCAAAGGGATGTTTAATTGTTTGAGGTTTTTTTTTGATTGTGTTTTTTACAAGTGACTTAGTCTGAGTAAAGAACATGTCTGAAGAATAGNGAAATTTGAAGACCTTTTTCCTTAAATTATCTCAGCTTTTAACTTCATTTAAAAAAAAAAAAAAAAGAAAGACTTTTTTTTGGGTAGACTTTTTCTTGCAAGCTTTTCAGTTCTTAAACAGTCATTAAGCTGAAACTGGGAGTGTTTTAGTTGGGGTTCTTGGATATAGATGCCTAAACTACTACTTGTCCTCGTGAATCATTAGATGACACAGCAGTTCCTTCTCTTTTTGTTCTTCAACATGGGCATAAATATTTATCTTCCCACATCAGTGAAATATTCTCAAGATACCCAAAGAGATTTGACCTCAGCCATGACTTTACTATTATTAATGTACATTATTTGCATATGAGCAGCACCCATGAGCTATAGGCATGGCCTACATTTCATACAGAGTTAGAACCAGAACAGGAGACATGTCATATAGCTGTTATGTTGAAGAAGGTGAAGAGAGTCAGCAGGTGGACAAAGGAAGATGAAGAAATGGGAGACTGGTATCATTTTGTCAGTATGGTAAATGGTATTTTTAACACACCACCTCTTCAGCTGGTGTGTGTATTGCCTATGGAGAGGCTAGAACAAAAAGTAGCTTTCCAGAGGGAGATATGACAGAAACAGGCTTTCAGGTATTCGCAGGCAACTCCTTCAAGCATAAAATACAGGAAAAGGCCATTCCATCCAAAATTATTCCTTCTGAAAATTTAATCAGTAGGAGATGGGAGTTGATGCCATTGGCTGCTCTGAGGCAGCATCTTGGCAGTGAGTGAATTCATCAACCTCATCCAGTTGAGGGGAAAGGTCTTTCTGCCTTTCATGTAGAAATGAGTCTTTCTCACATGGCAGAGGTCTTGGGCACAGTAGTTTTACATTGAAGGTACCACCTTGAATTCTACAGCAATAGTTGAGAACAGGGTGAGAAGAAAACCTGGTTGTTTGACACTAAAGTGACTTTAATATGAAGGCCTGACACACACAAATAAAATCTTATAACTTTATTTGAAGACCATATGGTTTTATACAATGTAAATTCGTCAGCATCATGCTGTTTGCAGATTTGGAAGACAACATAAGCCTCAATATCCTCAGTGCTTTAATTACCTAAGTAAGCATGATGCTTAGTGGCATTTCTGGTTAAAGTCCTAATTAATCTTCTCTATCTAATGAGAACGTGAAGATTTGGCTTGTGGCTTATTATCCTACTCATTATTATGAATGATAGGGCAGCTGCATAAAGCCTCCAGTTTTACACTGCGACATAATTATTTATGAAAAGGCCTTGCCCCAGAAATGGAAATAATGATAATTACGTTTAATCTTTTCATGGTTTATTCAATTTTTTTGCAGTGAAACAGATCCCTATAGGACACTAATTACTGAGAGAGGAAATGCAATAAACTACCTGACAGGCTTATTGGAAATACACGAAACTGAGGTTACATTTTTCAATATCCTTGGTATAGTTGCTTTTCTTGTTCATGTATGTACTTTTCATGTGCTTGGCTTCATGTCATATGTGTATTCTATAAGCTAATAATTCTATTCACTGCTCTGTTTTAGCAGCTTACAAAGATGAACAGGAGGACAACAAAAAGCTGCTTTAAGCATCTCTAACTGTGGCTGCTGTTGCTGTTTCTGCACTGATAAGGACACAGAGAGAGCTCGATGCCAGGTGCCTCAGAATGGTGTGTTTAGGGTTAGCACCAAGGGAACTGGTGGGTGTACACCAGTTAGAGCCATTCCCAATATTCTGTCATGTTCCATGTACTGCCTGAGAATGTCCCCACTGGGTAATTGACTCTGCTTTCCTCATGTTCTGCCAGCTTGGTGTCCGTAGTAGGTGTCAAAATAGTAATTTTCTTCTGTAATTTCATCATCAGCTGATGTATCTATCATTGAAATGGACTTGAAAAAGTTAAACTATTTAATGGGATATGACAACCTTTTGGAAAAAAAACTACAATTGTGGACAACTTCATGATCTTTTAAAGTTCAAATAAAGCTTTAGCAAACATGATGAACATAATTTTTGTGCTCTCAACAGGAAGAGTGGTGACATGACCTTATTTTAGGCTACAGCTAAGCTGGAGAGCTGGCTGGTTTTACAGCTTTTCTGTGTTCAGTGTTTAAGTGTGAATGGTATTTGCAGCATTCTTAAACCTGAGAGTCACTGCTAATGGCTTCTTTCACGTGCACAGGCAGTGACCCTGTGCTCTGGGAGACTGGGCAGCAGGGCACAGTGCAGAGCAAGAAGCAGCCATCAATATGTGAACAAAGTCAGTGTTTCCATTCTGTTCCCAGTGAGGCAGTGCTCGTCTCATGAATGTCACCTGGATTTGTGGTGAAGAACGAATTGTAAGTTTTACTGTAGAAGTATTTGAATGATGGCTGGGTACATGCATTTGAAAATTGATGAATAATGCAGCACAGGTAGGATTTCATGGTTTCTCTCGTCAGCTGCCATCCCGTGGTTTCATATTTTGAAAAGTGATTTTTATTTTGATTTCCGTATACATCTTTATGTCTGTCTAACTGCACTGCTGCCAAGACAAGGAGGTAACAAAAAAATGGATGAGGAGCTGTTCTGATTTCATCTTAGGTAACTCTTAGTGTTATTTCACCATTTTAAAATGGGGCTGATGAATCACTCTACACTGGGAGTATGTAGATTAATAAAACAGAAAGCAAGAGACGAAGAGCATAGAACAAAAAGATGCAGATTAAAATGTTGTTACCATATGCCACTATTTTTGTTGTTGGCACTTAGCTTTTCTAAGGAAATAGAGCAGAACTTAATGAAGGGAATCATTCTCCCAGTTGCTCTGGTTCCTCAAAAAGGGACTTTGGCAGCATCAGGCAAAATTGTCTCCCTGAGACTTTGAGCCGCTCTTATGTGAAATGCATTTGAAAGTATTAAATCAGATCTAGTGTATATTGTAGCATGGAAATGTAATTTTAGCACAGATGTCACAAGGAATTACGCTGTCCCTGAACAGTGATGTTTTGATCACTCCCTTCAGGATAACATCTTGTACCTTATTACTGCTGTGTGCTGTCCTGATGCTCAGAGAACCACAGATCTCTTGTTTTCAGCCCGTTACCCCAAGCGATGCATGCAGCAAGCCCGTGCTCCTTTTTGCCATGGTACTCTACAATATTCAAAATCTTGTACAATGCCTGTCTGCAGCTGCTGAATGCAGCACCATGTCACTTTGGTCACTGGAGTTACCGTTTTCATTTTCAACAGCATTTTAAAATTTGATACAGAAAGGAGTTAATGAAAAAGGTTATTAGACTTTTTATTTCTCGATAAACCTGAGTCACAGTAAAAGGATTTCTTTGGATATAACATTTTTATCCTTATCCATTAACAGTGTCACTAGTAGTGTTTTAGATCCTGGTTTTTATGAGTGGAGTATTATGAAGCAGAATGACTTCTTAGGTAAAGAAATCTATTTCATTATTTATGATCTTTTTCCTCACACTTCTCATTTGTGGTTTGCTTCTGTCAATTGGCTTTTTTATATGTTCCGAATGTACTAGCTTAGTTCAGCAATTCTTTATAGCAAGACAGGTTACTGGGGAAGATGCTGAATGTGGGTACGTTTGTCATGGAAAAAAGCCCACGCATGTCAAAATGGAGCTGTGCTGACTGGTCTGGAAAGCTTAAATAGGTAACAGTTAACATGGATACCACTTCTTCAGTGTCCTCTCAAAAATAGAAACTTCTCATGTCTCATGGTTTGGGGTTTTTTTGCTACTAATTGACATCTTTGGTTTGTTAGTAGTAACAAAATAGAGGACTTAGTGGAAAAGAAAATGAGGGTTGTTGGAGTATTTTTAAGCCTTAGTTAAAGTAGTTGCACTCATAATTCCTGGCTTTTTATCTAAAGGTGCATAAGGTTGAATCAAATATTTATTAGCATGCTCACAGCCCAAGTTGGATCCTCAGCTGTTCAGAGCTACTTTAATGAGAAAAAAAGAGGAAATTAGCTGTATGGTGTTAAAACTGTGCAGATTTCAACTGTTCTTGGATAATGTTTCTAGGTGGTTACAGTGGGTCCAAGTGTCTGCTGAAACATGTCACTGAACCTTTATGCTGTGGAATATTCCATTAAAGCACTACATGAACTTGCAGGAGCTTCCTTGAACATAGCTAGGTAGTTCTCTACTGCTGACTACATGTACTGAATAAAAATAGCATTCTTTTGTACTCTCCTAACCCTATGTGAATTGTTTAAGATGGTAATATATATTTTATTTTCAAGTTGTTTACATTAGTTTTTTTAAAACTAGGTATAATCTTTGCATTAATGTATTAGAAACTGCAAAATGAGAGCAAGAAAAACACAGCTCAGGAGGCAATTTTTTTTCCTTAGGATGAATTCAGATCTGTATGGCATAATCAATTCATGTGGTTGCAGTCAAAATTCTGATGAAATCACTGGAAATAGATGTATATGAGATGTCTAAAGGAGAAAATAAAAATATACAGTCAGAGTCTGTATCATTACATAAGTATTCTGATGCAGGTTTTAAGTGATTCTTATACTGAAAGACATGTAGATGTGCAGAACTGCTGTTAAGGCAATTGTGGCTTTCCAGAAAATTAGTCATCTTTCTGTGTTATTTATTTGTATGGAAAACTTGCCTGTTTATTGCCTCTTTATTTCTGGTCCATTTCTGTGGCCCTTGTTTGAGTTTGCATGAATGTATGAATACACATGCAAAATTTCAACTCCTTCCCCAATTGCTTTCTCTTTACTAAGACTATTGGTAAACTTTTTAGGATTTCAAAAACCCCTTTAGGGTGTTTCTGCGCACTTGGCTGAAAACACATCTATTTTTATTGTGTTTCAGTTAAGAATTGCCTGTGATTAAGCTTCTTCCAAATATGTTGTTGTATCAAATCACATAATCTCCTAAAGAAACAGAAAGATATGATGCTAAATTGTTCTACTGTCATCACCATGATAGAAAGGATAGAAAGATCGTTATTTTTCTCATTTCTCTGAAAAACATTCAAAGAACAAATGCATCCTTTGAACAAATGTGAAATAAGTGACATCTAGAGCTAGCACACTCAGTAACGAGAGCTCAGATGTCATTTTCTGTGCTTTCCCTGTTAACTTAGTTCTGTTCTGTAGAAGATAATAAGATAGGAGATAATTTCTTGGGAATTAAGACAGTTCAAGCATGATAATGTGTGTTAGACTGGACAGACAAAGCAAAGGAAAAGGGATGATTAACAGTCTCAGTTCACCCAGATCTGAATAACAGGAACACACATAAAAGATATAAAATTTGTCCTGAGTGGTTTATTGCCTCAGGTTTATTGGGTCCAGAACCCTGCCTGTGACAGTGACCACACCCAGGTGTCTGAGGTGTTGGCTGGGAACGGAGCTCTCTGTGGCTCGGAGGAAGGTGGGGTGACTGTACAGAGGAAGGTGGGGTGACTGTACAGTTTGCAGTCTGAGGTTTTCACCTTCATTAACTCGCTCTGTCTCCTCTTGGGCCGGTGTGAGCTTTCGAGTGCTGTGGCAGGAGGTTTCATGCCCTGAGAGCCTGTGTACAAAGCACCCACCACCCTTCTGTCCCGTGCCATCTGCCTTGTGCTGACCTCACTCCCTGGCAGCCAGTGACAAATTAGAGTAATTCTTATTCAGGGTAATCATGGCTTACACATCTCTCCATGATGCTCCCTATTTTGTTTGAGCTGACTGTCCTTTGCCCTTTTCCATGTCACACCCTGGAGTTATATAACGGCACAAGATGTCTTGTTTTTGTATTCCTTCCTAATCTTTCCCTGCCTACTGAGTTGTTTGGGCAGTCAGCTAATGCTTTTGTCGGATGATGTCCTTGTGATCAAAAATTGAAAACTCTTGTTCATGCAAGAATATGGACAGTCTGGATTATTGAGCATGTGTAATTAGGGTTTTAAATTTTGTTAATCTATTTTAATTGTCAATTAATTGAATCAATATTCCCCAAATTGAGTGGTTTTTGGCAATTGTTAAGTGACCTCCCTGCCTTTGTTTTGGCCCACAGGCTTTTCCATTCTTGTTCCCTCTGTCTCGTTGAGGAGGGCCAGGGGCAGCTGGCCAGGGTGGCCCCCCCTATTTGCCAATGTGTAGAAACAGTGTGATATTAATTTAGATTGTGAAACTTCACTGATGACTTCTTTGTCCTGCAAAAACCATTTACTTCTGTTTCCAATCTGTGTATCCATATCCCAGGGTAAATACCTTTTGTCTAATCTCAGGGCTCCTTGATATCCTGCAGAGCCGTGGTGCCGAAACTTGCATGTCCCTTCTTTATTCATTCCTGTTT
Organism: Daphoenositta chrysoptera; assembly: GCA_013397915.1. Lineage (NCBI taxonomy): Eukaryota > Metazoa > Chordata > Aves > Passeriformes > Daphoenositta > Daphoenositta chrysoptera. The sequence goes on along the minus strand of VZRO01007446.1, from coordinate 349,772 downwards.
GTTGATGTTTTGGAAGAATTTCAAGTTCTGTGAGATAGGGTTTTTCCTTCTCATACATAAAGGCATATGGCTGTGTCTCCAGTGTGCTCTTGGTCTGTGTATCTGTGCCTCCTGAATGGTTATCTGCATTGTGTCAAACTGTGCAGCTGATGAGTTTTCCCAACCTTCATTCCTTTAGAGCACTAGTTTTGCTTTCTCCTCTATTCCTGGTGATTGATTATCAGAGGAAACCAATTTTCTTTGGTGTTTTTGAGCTCTATCAAATGGCAATGAATTCCAAAATTATTAGAGGGGGAGGAGAGGAGAGTGAAAAAGGAATCATAAAGGCTTTTCTTCATTTGAAGTATGAACAAAACCAAGAGCAGTGTCATGTAACACTGATTTTTTTTCCCTTCCTTAGGTAAGCTTTTCCTATAATGAATACAGTCTGGAAATAGACAGTTCTCTGGGTTTTGCATAAAGCCACTGCAATGAACAGCTCTGATGTAACACATTACAAAAATGATGAACCCTTCTGTTTATCCAGTTTGGTGACAAATATGTGTTTCTTCAGGAAAACAAAAGTTTATAATAGGAAGTATCTATGATCTATTACTTATGTAAGATGGAACAAAAAAGGGTCACAAACAGAGTAATGGTACCTATATTAAAAAAAGTCAAGGAAAAAACCCAACCAGAATGTATGAAAAGGGCAGTTTTATGGAGAAATGACTGCTGTTAACTGAGAGTTACATGTGTGAGTATACGGTTGTTACTTTCCATATTTTCCCTGGTGAGCTTGACTAGCATGTCCAAAGATACGAGTTAAAGGCAGTTAAAAGTCACTGCATTTAATCTTCCTAAAAAATGACAACTGATCCACATATTTCCTTATGAGGGGAAGAAACAGGAAGAAAATCTTTATGTGGATGAGAATTTTTTTTGTGATTTGTTTTTCCACATATGAAAAACAGATTGTAGATGCTTATTAAAAAAAAAAAAAAGCAAACAAAACCAAACCAACTAACCATCAAGCAACTAACAATAAGATGAAAATCCTCCCATAAGGATTAATGACTGGTTGCCTGCAGTTTTATGTCTTGCAATCTCTCTTAAAATGTCTGGTCTCCCACGAATCCCCTAAATGCTTTTCTTTGTACTTTTGGCTGTCAACGAGCAGCACATGCCGTGGTAGATTTGGAACTACTCATGGTTGACTGATCATCTGATTATTGCCCTTTAGCTGATGAGTGAAATAAGCAGAGCAGCTAAAATTTTAATTCTCCCTGCTCTCTTCTGTCAGGGCTCTAATTGGATGCAGTTCTCTAGCCAGTCATTACAGTTCATGAAGTTGAAAGTTAAATTTGCGAAACCTTAACCTCATCAAATTTGGTTGAAATGGTCCAGTGAATTGAAAAGTGATTGCAGGGAGAATGAAGGACTGACAAATTAAGATGGACAAACAGGGAGTGTGATATATACTCTTTGCTTTTCTAGGAAAATGAGAAAAAGCAAAGATAAAACATAGGTACTTTCTTATCTGTCACATCATCTCTGAAATAGCTTAACTACTGGAAATAATTATCTTAAAATTGGACGTTGGTTTGAAATATTCAAATCCTTGGATCTTTAACTGTACAGTTAACATTTGTTCCTTTGGGCCACTTTTTGAGTGTCATTAAATTTAATTTAGAACAGTGTTCTTGAGCAGCATAGACCTGAAACAGTTAAAGTTTTTCTTACTGCTGTATTTCTGTGCCTTAAACAAAAATTCTTGTTTTGGGAATACAATCTGTCCGCATCTCTCCTGTTGAGGATATTGAAGCTGCATGGAAGTTGCTTGGAAAACACTGCAGATATTCAACTCTTGCATATTTAATCCAAATATAATATCTAATACATAAAAGCATACACATTGGGTAAAACACATTTTGGGTTTTTGAAACTTAACCTAAGCTGGGATCTTGAGAGTTCAGAGTAATCCTATCTGACCAACAAACTCTTTTCATACAACTGGAAAATATGTTCAAAATCTACTGGACGAGAAAGAAATGCAGTTTATGAGAACTTAATCTGAATGTTATTTTTAAAGGAATGAACGTTTACTTTGGTGACAAATGGAGGCTACAGTTGCAAATCACTAATGCTTGGAAGAAACAGCATGGGCATGGTGGCAGGATTGTACAGCTGGAAATTATAGTCTCCCACAACTTTCCTAATGGGTAAATATGGGGAATTCTGGGATGAACATTTGGTATATCCGTTGTTTCTGACATTTCTGTGGTATAAATAAGGATGAACTCATCTGAAATACGTAGACTTATACCAGGAACATTTGGAAGTGATGTGGGTGCTTTTTTTTCTGTGCTTAAATTTTTCAACAGATTTTCATCACCAGACACTCTCTCTGCATGAAGTTGAGCTGGGCATTATGGAAACATTATGGAACCTCTTTTGCACACGTTATTCCTACAGATAGAAAAATACATATTTAGCTAAGTAGGAGTGTACATTGTATGTTGTACTTGATTTCCATTGGAGAGCCTCAAAGAGCTTTCAAGCTATTAAAGCCCAAGCATATGCAAGATCCTAACCATTCAGGCAATAAATATACCTAAGTTGAATTTCTTTCTCTGATGTAAATAAAGTTGAGCAAGGGCTAGAACAAAATGACCTCCAATGGTCCAGTCAAATCTAAATTATCCTATGATTCTGATACTAATGTTTAATGAAATCTACTCTCTGTTATATCTAAGTTTATTGATAGAAGTAAAATGGCTCTACATTCGGAGAAAGGATTGTGGCATTTGAAATGATGAAATGCAGGATAACTAGGAGTACCTTAAACCTTGGAAATCATTAGGAAAAATCATGATCAGGGCATTTGGGACTGCCTAAGAGAAGAAGCAAAAGCTGACCTGGCATATTATAGTGGTTCAAGTGGTTTTTTTTAGTATTGCAAAATGTAGATAGTTCTACAGACAGAAGTTTTCTTACAGGCCATGGACTACTGTAGGTCAGAATAAGCCAGTGCTGTGGCCCTGTGACAGTGACACGGGGCTGATTTATGCAGTGTGAGGACTTAGGCAAACCAGTTCTCTTGGGTTTTGGTCACAAATGCCAAAGGCAGAACAATTTCAAATAGTGAAACTTTTAAAGGTCAAATTTCTGCAAAAACCGAAGCATGTACCATTGGGTAAATTGCTGCAGTGAGCACAGATCAGTGAAACTGAAGTGATGATAATTGGAGTGCTGAAGAATGTTTACTGTAGTATTCACTCTGCCAAACACCAAAGTGCCTGACTTACATCCTCTGCATATAGAATGTTTTTAAAAGTACCTAAAGAAGAATGCATAAATTTTGCAGTTTGAGAGTATGAAAATTAGGAAGGTAGAAGACTGTAGAGAATTGTTTTTTAATATTTTCAAATAGCTGTTAGTGATAAATGGCAGGTGGACTTGAACTCCAGATGCAACGCTGGAAGGAGGCAGGTGGACATATTATCAGGGAATATTGGTGTAAGGACATGTGAAAGGGACATTGGGGACTTTCAGACTCTAAGAATTATAGCATTGGTTTGCCATTGAGAGAAGACAACTGAATGCAGCAGGAGTCAGAGATCCATGATATGGGAAAGGAGAGCATTAGGCTGAAGTTCATAATCAATTGTCAACCCAGTATAACTATACTGAACATCTCTATGGTGAGACAGATACTAAATGAGCTGCTGGCTTAGGATTTAACTATTAAGTAGTAGTGAATTGCCTATGTGTCATTAATATATGTAGGGAATTGCTGATTTAACATTTAGAAGACCGTAAGATAAACAATGCAATAATATTGTAGTTAAGGCACAGTGAGGGTGAAGGGGCTGGTTCTCTCTGGGTTGGTTCTAAGGGGGCAAATTCCCAGTAGGACAAGGACTGAGTAACTGGTCATGTTTGGGCTGGGTTTGGATCTGACTCAGCAAGGATGAAGAACAAATCTGTCTACACAAGTAGTACAAGAGGGCACAACTCATAGAAACCCTGGGATATACAAAGGTAACGTTAACATTTAGAAGTGTGACCTGCAAAGGATGCTGCAACAGTTGGNCCTCCCCTTCCAGAATGTTCTCCCTTCCCCTCTCTCCCATTGCTCCCCGTTCCCGCCGCTCCTTGGGGTTTTCCCTGCTGGGCCCTGTCCCTCACCCGCCCATGCACCCCCTGTGCCCTGGGACCAGCGGCCCTCGGGCTCTCCGCGCCCTCCTCGGCCCCTCACAAAACCCCACGGCCCTGCTGGGGCTTTGTCTTCTCCTCTGGGAACCTTCACACCGAGTAAATTAAAGTTCTTCTGTGGAACCCCATGCGGGGACCCTCCCTCTGCTCCTTTATCACCGCGGGGCCCTGCTCTCTGGGAAGGTGAGGATTGCTAACCACGGTTAAAAATGCACCACAACAAACACTGATGGTCCTCTCATGTGAGAACCCCCTGTTGGGGAGGGAACATCCCCGTGGGCAACCCAGGTGTGCCAGGCAAAACCCTGCTGGAGCCCTGTGCTGCCAGCGTGGATTGCATGGACGAGCAGGGGGGCTACACCTTTGTGAGCTGGGAGAAGTCAGGGCTTCAGGAATATTTGTCATTATCACAATGCTCTGTCAGTCACTGACATTATACCTGTGTGCTGTCAGGTTTATCTTAATCATACAAAGCTGGGGTTAGACAAACAGCCGGCAGATCTGTGTGCTATTGCTGGGTGTGAATTGCCACAGTTACCTGGTGTAGGGCGTATGGAAGCTTTGATACACGAGGCAGTCACAGCTCTGTCCTTACAGGGTAATGCTGTCACGTTTTTGCTTTCCCACTAATAGCACAGAAAGTGATTAGGAGGGATTCAGGAAAAGCAATTGAAAAAATAACTGACTTGTGAAAGATTTAATGAACTGAATTTATTTGCATATCCAAGTGAAAATGACTTTTAGTTAAGGATAACACATACAAGGGGAATAATATTCTAGTAGTTGATGGCTTTTCAATCTAGTTGAAAAAGCGATCATAAAATGTTCTGGCAATCAATGTGACAACAGACATACTGGGAATGAAATCCAGGAACACATTCATAGCTCTGTCCACAGTTAACTTAGCCATGGGAACAACCTACTTAAGAATGTGATGAGTAATTTGCCATTATCCAAAACCAGAGGAAAAAAAATCTAATTTAATCTTGCATTTTTTTAATGGATTCTGAAAAAATATTGGGGTCAAAGCCATGCAGAAAGTGAAAAACATTTCAAAGTAAAATGCAGCTGTGATACACACGGGTTACTGCTTGTCTCTGAAGTACAGCAGCATTGCATGTTTTTTATTTTCCCCTGGAGTCAGCTCAGTTAATAATTATTGTTGCTAAATCTGACATGCATTGTACATTGCTAGGGAAAATGGAAAGATTTTGTAGAATAGTGATGATTACTGAAGTTGTCAGATTGTTCTTTTTTTTCTGATAAATGGTAGGGGTTTATATTTCATCATATCTGTTTTTGGACTGCACTTACTAGATTGCTCCTCAATTCAAGAAAAGAGGGTCCTGTCCACCATTTTATAATGTCATTAGATAATGTAGACAAGGCAGAACAAGTCTGCTGAGATGAGATGAGATTAGATACTGTTTTGTGCTTCCAAAGAGGACAGTGTTTGCTTCTAATTTTATCATAGTCTAGACTGTGCATCCAATGGCAACAGCTCAGCGCTGAGCACTTTGCAGCAGGTGCTGGGATGAAATTACTTTCAGGAATGGAGTTACCAAAAACAGTGCATTTTTATGGTCCACAAAAAGAGGAAAAGTCTGGCAAGTGTTTTCTTGGGATGCTCACTGAAATTGACAGTTGCAAGTTTACTGTCCAAGAAAGACGAAAATGTCCCAGATTGTAAAAATTCAGACTTTTAAAATGCCCTTCTTTCCCCCAGCAGTTCACCTTGACTTGTTTTGGAATTTGCACTTCTGTTAGGTGGAAATAAAAATTTTGGAGACACTTGTGCAAAATATTGCTAAGGAAAGGCTTAGTTCCTCCACTGTTTCCCTTTTGATTTTTCTCTTGGTTAGAGCTCAGGCAAAGCTCTGTTTCATAGGACAAGCCCAATTTCTTTTTTCAACCACAGTGCCAGTTTTTACAAAAAAAGAAAAATAGATGATCTGTTACGTTGCAGGTGGCACAGACCCAGTAAGCAGTACAACTGGTGAGAGAGATCACCAGAGATGCTGCTCTTGGGATCTTCTGCTTGAGCAATGGGAATATCTGAACAGGGCATTTGTCTTCAGTACGTCCCTCTGTGTGTCAGGCAGAAAAACTGATGCAGTATTCCAACAATATCTAAAGAGCAGATCACTAACTTCTTGAGAAAAACTTGTAAAATTCTAAAACACAGAAGGAAGGAAATGCCAGATATAATGAAGTCTGGACCACAGAACCTGAGACCAATGTTTTCTCTATAGTTTTTCAAGAACCACCTTTTTACAAGACTCATTGTGGATGATAATTTAAGCAGAAAAGATTAAAAAATGTTTTCTGCAGGAGAAGAAATGAAAGTTTTGTCAGTATGGGTACAATAAAGACCCGGAAGCTGAGGGACAAGAGGATTGTCCTGGCTGGGTGAAACTAGGACACAACATGGAATTATATTCATATTTTCTGGAGGTACTATCAGAAATGAGTTTCCTGATTTTATTATTTTAAAGATTTAATTAATTCACATTATATGTGTATGTGACCTTCCCTTTTTATTACTTTTAAGAGTATAAACCTACATTTCTGCTGATGCTAAATAGGTTGTTTGTATGTACAACCTGGACAAATGAGTAGTTCAGTAGTGTAGCTACAAAAGGCTCCTAGAGAAGTAGGACAAATTAAACTTCACTCCCATTACCTAAAATCAGGTGATGTTACTAAAATTAAACATGCTTTTGGGCAGGTCTGACCCACTGATGCAGTAAGACAAAACCTGGATATCCAGCATGAAAGAGTATATGCCCTTTCCATGCTGTAAAAATGCTTTCCCCCTCATTTTACTACTACATTAATGAAGCAGAAGCAGTAAAATGAAGAGTTCTACATCTGGCATATGAGTCTGATAACTTTTCCCATATCTTCATACACACTTTAGATTGTGTGTATGGATTATGTATGCTGTTGTTGGATACCTCCACTTTTTAGGTGATTTTTTTTAATAGAAGTTTTTTTAGCTAATCCTTTTTTATCAAAAGAAAGCACCTTTGATCACAACTCATTTAAGCTTTCATCTTTCAAGATGTTCTGAAATACACAAAATCAATATGTAATATGTGGAAGATTTGCCTGTGGTGAAAGGTCAAAAAAAAGAATTTTTCTCCTAGCTATTGACATAAACACTTGGAGGTGAAATCTTTTTCAAGGTATTTTGTGTCACACTTGAAGTCACATTGTGTGATATAATAATCAATACAGACCATGATGCTAATAATTTCATTCCGTCTGTATCAATGTTTATGAACGGTACTGATAAATCTCCCTTTGGCTGCTACAGGGTTGGTTAGCCATGGTTATGAAACAGAATGATTTATTCTGCAAGCATTTTCTCTTTCAATCTAAAATTGTAATGATGAAAGCACTTCTTAATTTAAAGTAGAAAGAGAAAGATATAATGCATTTGTTCCAACTGATAAGGCTCAGTGCAGAAATATATAAGTTGCAAAGTTTGCTCTAAGCAAATATAATCCCACAGGTATTTTTTTCTTCACCTGTGAGAGAGCTAATGTCAAGTATTCACTGTGCTTGAGAAACTTTGCTTCTCTGAAGTACGTGATGAGATCAGAGATACATACTAATTGTGGAATAAATCTTAAAAAAGGTTACTGAAGTGTAGAGAACTCCGAGGAGCTTTGGAAAGGAGTGAGGGTTTTAGAAATGCTGGTAGGTGAATGTAGTGGCAAAGGATTCACATTTTTGGAGATGCTGAGGGACCCTGCAAAAAGCTTTGCTGTGTTCAGCTGAAAATGATCTCAAAAAATACACCCCCAATCTTGTGGTGTCTTGACTTCAGTTCATCCTGAGACTTGCGTGCAGTTTACATACTGGGAATCAAAATAAGTTAACTAAACTGGTATGATTTTTTATTTATTTCTTAAAAACTGCAGGCAGCTGTACAGTGCTCTAAACTGCAAGGGTTAATATGACACTGTTAGTCTGACATTGGCTGTTAAAGCCATAATAATGTGGTTGTGGTCCTTTAAGTACAACAAAGGACATGCATTAGGAATTGACTTGATGTTGTCTCTTTATTGAAAATTATGTCATGAAAAATTACTGATGAAGAATCTACTGAGAAGGCCTGTATTTTTTCTTAATAATATCCTGGGCTTTCTCATATAATTGAATTTAATCTTTTACTTTGAGAAGTCATTTCTGTAAAGCAATTTATCTTTACAAATCATTCAAGGCAGTTGTTGTAGAATCTCACAATAATTTGGGTTGGAAGGGACCTTTGAAAGTCATCTCTAAACTAGAAAAGAATAAGCAAAGATATAAATCATGTGGAAAATTATGTTTGAAATGTGTAATTTTAATGCAAAAAGCATTATAAATATTTGACTCATATATTTTGATACCTGCATCATAGGAAATTAAGTTATTTTATTCTGCTTTATTTTGTAGATGTTTCTGAAAACCAAGCTGAGAACTAAGTTCATGGTGCTGGCTGCAGCCATTGTGCTAAGGATTGAAATGACCTCTGGAAACCCACTTGGAATGTCTTGGCCAGTCAAGGTAAGAACTGAAGTGATTTTATTTTATTTTTTTCTTTTAATCCTTTTTATATGTTTAGCTGTTGCTAAAGAATAAAAGCATGATGGGATAAAGGCCATGGATACTCCATAGGAGAAGGATGCTACAGTTTCACTCAGTGGTGATTTTCAGAGATGTTGAATGGGTATAACCAAAATTTGGTCTTTGTTGCACGAGCAGCAGTTCATACTTTTAACTGTAGATAGGTCTGGAAAGCCAGGCAATAGCTCAGCTCTAACACAGGGATTTTGTTTGTGTTTATGACTTAAGCTGAGAAGAAAATCTCTGTTATTTAGGGCTAAAATGGGACTTGAACCTCCATCAGTGCACTCTTACAGAAGGCACAATGGAGTCACTGATATAGCAAGCGTTTTTTTTTTAGACTTTTATGCAGTTCTATATAAAATCATTGTGCCTGCCTGAAGCCCCTTAAATAGTCAAACCATTAAAATATTCCTACCTTTAACCAGATTAAACTTTTCATGACAATTTATTGTAACAGTCAATGAATGACCAGATGGGAGTTATCCTAAAACATCCATGTTTTTTGGAATATAGAATGCAATTTTGTGAGAAGATGGTAGGCAGGCTACTGAAAGAGATGATTTTATGAAATATAAAGCATAAGGTAACTCTTTGATAAATCTGTTTTTTGTTATTGCTGTGTTTCCATAACAGCATCAGAAATATTTATTTGAAATTAGAAATTAGTAAGTTATAATGACTTTAATTCATTAAAAATGAAAGAACTACCATATTATGTTACATTAGGTTGCTGTAAACCTATTGCATTTTACCCTTATATTTTCTATCTCCACTGCAAAATACTCATTAGAAATAGCTATTTAATGATAGCAAAAATCAATCACTGTGATGTATGAAGTCAGATACAGCTTCAGCCCTCCTCATTTTCTTCTTGTCAACTTTATTTACATAATAAAAAAATCTATGTTTTTACATGGACCTGTGAATAGAGATGTTGAAAAAAAGACAACTATGCAGTAAGAATTTTATGAAGATCTCAAACAATATCATGGGAAAAAAGTGTTTCCTTTTCAGTTTAATACACAACTTGGAGAGTTATCTGTAAATCCAGATACCAATCAGGACCATGAAATATGCATGCGTAGAAATAGAAAAGAAAAACTAAAATTGAGAGAAACTCTAATACAGAATCTCAGCAAGCTGTACTCCCCAACAGCAAATTCTCAGTTCTGATACCAACTGGATGAGTGCTCCTTTTGGAGGTCTGCTCCCTTCACAGGACGCGTTTTGGGAGTGCAGAGCTGAAGCCTCAGCTGCTCGTAGAAGCACAAAGATGAAATTCCCGGGGTCTGCAGAGGGCACAGCTCGGCACAGAGCACAGGAGGCTGCACTCCGAGTCCTCCAGCCCCTCCGAGCAGTGAAATAACAGGACAGAATTCAGTCCTGAAGACTGCTGGGAGCGTGAGAGCAAGGAGAATATTGCTTCTTATCTACAGGCTGAGATTCAATCTCCTCCAGCTTCAGCCTTCCCCAGTGCAGATATCTGTATCTTGGCTAGATTTCCCTTGAACTTGATGAAGAGAAAGAGGCTGTTCTAGAGAGTGATTCATCAGAACTATTTCGTGGGTTTTTTAAGGAAAAGATTAGGTGACTTTTGCAACATTCTGAGCTGGGTGAAATGACAGATTTTGCTCCCTAGGAAGTACAGATATTTCATGCTGTTTCCTGTGGGAATTGTTTGATGAACAAGTTGAGTTAAAGCAATCTGCTGCACTCTTGTTGTTTGAACTAGCAGTTCCCAAGTGGGCTAACTGTTGGAATCTGTAGTGATAGCTTTAATGAACAACTCATATTGGAGTATTTTCTGGTTAAAATTTATGAGCATGAAATACTATGATACCATATTTCTTTGTATGGATGCATTGAAACAATCCAAGGTCCTATCTTCAGGTATTTTTTCTATGTATTTGGATACAATTACAGTATAAGTTCTGAATAATTCACTTCAGTGAACTTTGTATGATAGTTTATGTAGTAAAAAGTTATCGAGAGCAATGCATCCATTTCAGTTTAGTGTATTGCTAACTATTTTTTAAGATAATAGGATTGGACAAAAAGTAGTGGTATGAATATATCCACAATATCTTGTGAACTTCAAAACACATTGGCATATGAAATCAGAAGTCACATGAACGATGAGAGATGATTCTGTATTGTCCTGCTCTGGCCCTGGTAACCGATGCAGCACTGCAGCTTCCCTCCAGGTTCAGGGCCACACACATGGACAGGGTGAGGCTGCTGCAGAAGGAGCACCAGGGGTGCCTGGGTGTCCTTCCCAGGCTCAGCCCCTCACAGCATTCCCTGCTCTGGGGAAGAGGGCTCAGTGCAGCTGCACAGCTCTGCTATTCCTACAAAGTCTGCATCCATTCCTGCACTGGAGAAGCCGTTGAAATTGTATGAAAGATACACTTAAATTTCCTAGCCTGTTCTTGCAAATATCAGCTCTTGTTTTTGTTCACCCTCGGCTTTTCCCCCCACCTTTGTTTACATGCTATCTCATTGTACATATTTGTCTGTTTTGGCCATGGCTCAAGGCCAGAATTGAGGCTTACTTTTGCCTCTCTGCAGTATGTTGCATAGATATATGCTATATAAACATCAGTCGGGATAACACTGTGATCTCCTTAGAATTTTTCCTTTTTTCCCAGCTGAATATATTAAGAAAGAATTACCAAATGCTTGAGTCAATTTCAGACTAATTTCTGATTCTTTTCGGAGGCGTGAGAGCTAGATAGATATTTCCTGGTGAGCAGACCACCAAATACAGAGTAGAGAGGAGTTTAATTAACTAGTGTGGAGAAGCTGCAGGAGGAGAAAATATATCTTGTGGTAGAAAGTGAGCAAGATCAATTTGTTTGTACTGGCAGCATCACCCACAGAGTAGCACTGCTCACGGGGAAAAGAGCCTCACTCACAGATCCACGAGAGAGGCCAGAAGACAAGTATAGCACAAAGAACAGTGTTCACTTAGGACTGCAATGTTTCTGTGACCTTTAGCAAAATCTCAGGACATTCCGAGATTTTTATATCACAGGTGATTGTTCTAGGATGGTTAAAAAAAAAGGAGTAGGAGCAAAAAAACCCTCGGACTAGAATGTCTTGTTCATATGAAAATTTATAAAATCGCTAAAAAAGAAGGTGCTAAATAAAAAAATGAACAATAATGCACTAAATTAATTCAGCAAAAAAGGTAATGATTATCATTTTACAAAGTGATGCTGTGCTTTAAAATTCAGCTGCTTAAGTAATTTTTTGATAAGAGACTTGGTTCTATTTACCAGTATTCTTGTAAAATGTGCAATGGAGACCTGCATCCAGTGCAAAATTGCAGTGTTTCTGGTCTTTTTTCAGTTTCTGGTAGTTCTGAAGCAGAGCATCTATTTACTCACTGGCATTAATATTAAAGATCTGGAACATATTTAGCTATGTTTTTAATTAGGTAGATAATTGGTTAAAATTTGACCAGAGAAGACTTTTATTTGGGGAACTTACTGAGCTGTTCTGCATTCCCTGTTCAATAGCTAAACTCGATGACTAGTAACAAGAGTCTCAGTTTAAATATTTTGAGGAAAGGGAGAAAAATCCAAACCATTTTTAGCATTTTCAGCCAGTTCCTAGCAGCCAGTAGATGTCATTCTATCTCTATTTTAATGCCAGTTCCTACTGTTCTCATTATATTTTTCTAAATAACAAATTGCAGATGGGAATGGGGGGAAACATTTATGCTTAACTTTCTTCTGATTAATGCACAAGTCTGTATCTTTCTTTTCAGTAATGTAAGGTGTCAGAGTGTGAAATTGGTACCTCTTGATGCAAGTGAGGCTGATAAGCTATTGTCTTTCAGTCACTCATCCATTAGTACTATTTAATTTATTTATATGTTTGTACAAGGGATTTGTCAGCTTTGCACTGTGCATGGTTTTTCTTTCTTTTCTTTTCATTTTTCTTTACAAATTCCTTTTTCTTTTCAGCAGGTTTGCTTGATGCTGTTCCTGTAGTTCTTCTCCTATCACTCCTCAAGATGTCAAGGCCAAATACAAGAAGAGTTTTGTAACCCTGGGGTGACACATGGACTGCTGCCCAGAGTCACATAAGAGAAAGGTCTGAGACCAAATGGAAAGAGAGGTTTGATATTTCTTTTCTGAATAACCTTATTGTTAGCTAAAACCCAAATGCAGAGCCCTGCTGGCAATTGTAGCAAATGGAAAGACTTCAATCTACAATAAGGATTTTGCAGTCTTGCTAAGATAAGTAATCTGTAATTAGTCATTTAATTTCTGTCCAAAGATACGTAGTGACTGTCTTGAGAAGAGTGTGGGCAAGGGGCAAAGCCCTGGGAGTGTGAGGAGACCGAAGTGCCTGCAGCACCTCTGTGATGCTCACAGCAGCACGGTGAGAGCAGGGGACCAGACACACCACTCCTGCAAGGCTGAGGAGCTCAGGTGCCAGGGTATCAAGCTGACAGTTTTTAAAATAACAAATTATTATTTTTGCTCTTTGGCAGCCATGGTTTCACCTGGTCCTGCTCTGTCACACAGAGACCCCATGTGCTCTGTTAGCCACTGAGCTGAGGCAGATGGTCTCCAAGGTGCATTGACCCTGCTCCAGCACTGAACTTGCAATCCGTGGTCCTAGAGAAGCCCTTGCTGTGTCAGAGCAAAAATATCCCATTTTCTGCAGAATTAATTATAAACACAGGAACACGGAAAAGACAAGTTTAACATGAATTTTAAGATGGGAGAAGCTTAACTGGCTTTACAAAAGTAAGGTTTTAAATTAAACTGGAAGAATAAAAAAATGATTTAAAAATTACATTATATAAAGCCTTTCTGTGACACCTCTTCTTAAAGGGTTTACAATATACGTTACCTTTGAACCCACAAGGGTTGGGCTGAATGCAGACTTAGTATCTTGATTTGGGTCTTACCAATGCCACTGCAGTTTCTCTCCTGGCAGTCACTGAAGTTTAATCAGGTGGGTGATAGTGGCATAAATTGGTCTTGAGATGCTCAAAAGGAATCGAATCCTCTATGTGGTTGCTGGGTAATACATGCAGGGAATTAGTTACAAACTGCTGGTCCGGGTCTGGCTGTTCCTGTTGCCTCTGGGGCTGTATGAAAACTCGTGCTTGTTTCCCACATATGTTAATACCACACTAATATCACACCAGTGCCACACTGCTACTGGAAAGAACTTGACACAGGAGAACTGCATTTCCTCTGGATCTTGGAGCTCTGATCTTAGATAATTGTTTTGACATAGAGAGCTACCATCTCTAGCAAATCAGGAATTAAAACTAATAAGAATAGTTACACAATGTGTTTGTGGTACCATGCATCTTATTAGCATATTAATATTTATGGTAAAAAAATCACAGTAAAGAGCTACTGCAGTCACAAAAAGAAAAAGACTAACAAATTCACGGTCTGCAAGTGATACAAAAACAAGGAGAAGAGAGACTGAAAGTGTCTTTATAGATACCGACTGGCAAAATGTCTGTCTGCTGAAGAATATCACAATCTTGGTACTGTTTGCATAGCTGAGGAAATCAGTTATATAAGCAAGCAAAGTAAACACCACTCACTACTGCCTGTGTAAAGAGGAAAAAACAAATAAAGGAAATAAGTGTGATGGGGAAGTTAAAAGAATTGAAGAATATAAAGACACTATGAATAGAGGGAATCAAGTGCTAGTCAGTTTAAATCTGTCTTGTACTGTTACAAGGAATGGCACGGAAACAAATCACTCTCAACCAGACAAGGAAATAAGAAAAAGGCTCAGGAAATGGGTTGTGGCAAAGGGTCTAAAAGACCAAAGAGGTTAAACCTCAGTTGGCTGGACAGAGGACAAAGCTTTTGTTGACTTTCATTGTGCATCTGAATACCTTTTGCTGAATTCTGTGCATTTTTACTCACAGCACCAAAAATAATGAAATTGCATTTTACCTTTTAAGCTGTGAGTCACTTTGCTAAAGGGTCATTGCCCAGACAGTCTGAATGTGCCCAGCAGACAGAGAATACCAAAAGGGAGTTAAAATTTACATCATGTCTGTGTCGTGACAAAGGAAAATGTAAAGATAGCAACTTCTCAGGGGGTTGTTATTAGAATCCTTTCAATCTGTGCCAAAAGAACATTATTCAGAATTCATACTGGGATGTGACTTGTGACTGGCAAAATCTTTAGTCCTGAGTGTGTCTACTCATCAACTAGAAGAAGCTGTATTCCATTGTTGCATGCCTTTTTATAAAGGCTGAAAGAGGAAAAGGTTGAGCAGAGCATGGAAAGGTCTGCAAGGTGCAAAGGAAAGAAGGGAAACCTCTAATAATTTCCCATTTCCTATTTTAACCCACATGAATCATGCCATGCAACGCTGAGTTTGTGTGCACTCAGGGGTAAGGGAAGGGAGGACATGCAGGAACTTCTGCTTTAATCTGTCACCTAGCCCCATTAAAAAGGCAGGAAAAATTGCTTTCACAGAAATTGGCACAGTCTGACTGGGATGGCATCCGAGCAGTGAAAAATAAGTGCTTGGAGAGAGGTTGGCTGTTCAGCTGCTTTTCTTGAAGTTGTGAACTTGGCCACACAGCAGCCTCATCCTTCTCACACTGAACCTCTTGCATTCCCCTGATCCTGTAAGGACCCTCAGGGCATCAGTGTTGAAGATGTGAATGCTCCACATACCTGTGGGTCAGCTCAGTCTGAAGCTGGAAAGAGAAAAAGCCCTGCAGTAGGATTCCTCAGAAAGCTGTTTTCCTGCAAAATCTGATGCACAGGGAGTTATTTTAGTTCTTAGGACAGGCCACAGGTATGGAAGGAGGCTGACTAGAGGGGCTGCTGCTCCTCTTACCCTTTTCTTTGCATTTTCATTGAGCCTACACTGAAATGGCTTCACAGGTTTTCAGATGTGCCCAATTTGTTCTCTTCAGTACCTGTGGGTGAGTATGCAATATGTTATCATCTAGAGATGATAAAAACCTAATAATGCATCCTATTATGTACTTCAGTAATTGTATCCAGTGATTCTGCTGAAGGAAAAAATTGAGTTAGTGCCTTCATTTTTGTTGTGAATATGATCCATCTTCTCTCCTGTGTCCAGGGCTCTTACTGCACTAATTAGTTGGCCTAGACCATTTGCAAATTTGAAATGACTGTATTATGTGATTCTTTCTTTGCTTTATCTTTCTGCATATTTAGACAGGAAACATATGTCATCAGCTGTGGATACAGCTTTCACAAATAGATGACTCTGTCTTACTGTGCACTGTGGTGCAGAGGTATCTCAGTTACAGATGCTTTGTGGTTTGTAGGCCCTACTCTTCCAAAGCTGGTGCTTTCTGACAGCACAGAAAATTAACCTTTGCTTATCACTATTCTCTTTCTGACTGTAGTGTATATATATAAATGCCTTGCCATGGGAATTTAATTATTTTATGTACATCACAAAGTCAAAACAAGCCTTCCATTCACCTCTCCTTCCTCCTTTCCTCTTCCCTCTTTTTTGTGATACAACTGATGTGATTAGGCTTGTGTTATGGAAAAATTAAATCTTGTCCTTTCTAAAGCATTTGTTTTCAGTTCCAGATAGAAGTGATATGTTGTATTTCTTCATGTGAAAATTTCTTCTTCACATTAATAAGCCTGAATTCCTGTTATATGTCTCCAGTGGTAAATTCATGTAAATTACTACTGGGTGGGATTGTTTGTTTCTTTTATTTTATTTTTCTTTCGCTTTTCCATTCAAAGGTGATGTTTTTGGATCAGTGTCTGCCCAACACCAGCTGGTCTGATGCAGCTCTTTACCAAATACAGGTAATTAAAAAAAGGATCTACTCATATTTTATTGTTTTACTGTTTACTTTATTATTCATTCTCAGTAGTCAAGAAAATGATATATGTGTTTCTGTGTTGGTTTTTTACCTTTTTACGATGACTAGAATTATAATTTTAATAAGCAGAAATTATATTATTTTGGGGGTAAATAGCTTCCTGTTATTTTAGGTATAGTTTAAATGTTGTGAAATAAGTAATTTTGGAATACTCCTAAAATTGTACTTCATTTATTAGGAAAATATGAAGAATAAGCATTTGAGGCTCTAATTTTGTTTGTTTCTTAAATTTCAAAGCTAAATGGCTGTCTATTAGTTACACTGTACAGAATTTATACCTAAAATGTCAGTTGTAATAATTAGGCTTTGTTTTCCCCATTTCTTGTATGACAAGAAATACAGTAGCCTTCTGAGGTTATTGAATTTTTAGCTGTTTCTTTCTACTGTGTATAAGTAACCTGAAGAAATTACTCTGTTTACATGCTGAGTTAAAAAAAAAATACAAAGAAAAGACCTTTAAATTTAGCTGTCTTCTAGGTTTGGTCACAGGCTAGTTGTGGATATAAGAACATTCTGTATATAATAAAATACCTGGAAAGTACCAGCAGCTATTAAAAATGACTCTGCCTGAAATAAGCAACATAAAGGTCACACTTAGGATAATAAATATTCATGTAATTAGGTTATATGTAGCTACACAGAATACAATAGCACCAATCACCACAAGTGATTGAAATATTTTCATCAAATTCAGCAATGATTGAGAGATGAAGAACACTGCCAAATGGAATTTGCTCTTGGAATACTCCATGGTAGTTAAGAGTGACTGTTCAAACCACTGGGATCATTTAAATCTCTTTGCCAAACCCTTGCATTTTCCTCTTTTGAATGGTACAGTGTTCCTTGGCAAAGCCTGGGTCAAGTTGCTCCCATTCAGCAGCTTTTTACATCCCTTTTGTGTTAGAAAAATTATCTCTCCATGGTACAATGAAATGGAGAACTATTCTGCTCTTAAAAGACATAAATTAGTCACAACTTACCTTGTACACAGTGACACCACCTGTGTTCCTCCCTCTCTCTTTTGGTAAAAGTTCAGGCATTAGTGCCAGTATCTTTTCTAAGTTCCATTTTAAATTATTACTTCCTGCTTCTGAATTCCTTCTGAAATTTCAGCAGGATTCAGCACTCATCACCTCTAGTCTTAAACCCTTTTGCCACGTGTAACAGTGCACAGCAACATCTGTGCAGAAGATCTCTGCTTTGGAGCAGTGCTGGTTTCTGACCCGCGGGTCACAAAAACAACATTACCATTCACCACGAGTGTTCATTTATCTCACACTGCTCTACAGCAGCTGGAGCTGCAGGCGTGGCTCCACACCAGGCACCTGCAGGGAGATGGACAGTCCCACGGGGCTCTCCCTGAGTTACATGGAGGAGAGCCTGATGGGCAGCACTTGGAGTAACACAAGGTTTGCCAAACCCAGCTCATTTCCTTATCAGCTTGCAGCGCAAAATTGCAAGAACAAATTCTAAGCAAGGAAGAATCAGGCTCTCAGTCGTGTGGATGTTGCCCTGCCCTCTGGAAGCTGCCTTACCCAGGCAGTTGAAGGCTGTTTTCCAGTGCTCAAACAGATAAAAAATCCTCCAGGGTCCGGGAGGCACAAAGGAAGTTTATATATTGCTTTTCAAACACGTTATGACTGAGATATGACACTTCTTCCACAAAGCAGAGGGGGCTGAGGGCTGTGATGACCCAAGCAGCAGAGTGAAGGAATCTCTGAGAGACTGCAATGGTTGAGCTCCTGTGCCTGCTCAGGCAGAGCTGCCATCATTGCAGGGAGTAGGGATCAAACGGGTCACCTTGGAAGGAGAGAAGAGAGATCTGTGACTGGTTGTGATTGCCTTAACAGATGGCATTAATAAAAGCCATGCAAAAAAAGGTTTTGTTATATCGGACATGAATAAGCTCAATTTAATAGGTTTCTCATCAGAGACAATGAAAAACATTAACTGAGGTAGAAATTTTTCATATTTACCCATATAGAGGCTGTAATGTCTTTCATGTTGTTCAACAATGTTGGAATGTGAAAAAATTCTGGTTTCTGCTTCAAGGTGAGAGACTGTTGACTTGGATGAAATAGTGAGCTTTGGTATAGAGAAGTGTCCATCTGTAACTGTGTTGAATTTCAGTTAAAATCAATTTATAGCTCATTTCATTATCTTTTGTTTTCAGAAGTGTGACCCAGTGATTATTTCTTCTTGTCTAGTGCTTGTTTAGTTTCTTAAAAGCAAAATACAATAAGAAACCATGCAGTACATCAATGTGTATATTTAATTCAAAGACTATTTGCTCCTGCTTGGCCAAAGCTACTAGAGCATAAAATATACTAGGAAAAGATGTCTTTCTGTATTGTTCTCATGTTGAATCTTCATTAAGATTTCATCAAAAATCCATTAGAATCCTCCTTGCTTAGTAACTGCAAAAGGGGCTGTTTTTCCAGGGGCCCAGAAAGTCTGATGGTTCTTGAGGAGCTCAGATTCAACCTACTAAGAAAACGTTCATCAGTGTTTACTCTGTCTTTTCTTTTTTTTCCCCGTTTTTCTTGACTGACCTGACAAGCTACTTCTGTTACATTTTAGCTTGTTTTAACTAAGTTTGTACTTTTTTTGCAATATATACGTGCAAGTATTTTTTTAGGCTCTCTTGAAAATGAGGAAACTGAGGTCTCAGGCAAGGAATTTGATTTTATGACGGAAACCTAACCATCAGTTTTTACTTGATGATATTTTGTACTTGTGAAATGCAGTTCGGAAATATTTACTGTATTATACACAGTAACCTTTACAGTAGTATATGGAGTTAATAAACCCAGCATGGCATGTACAGTGAGCACCATAACATTTGGTTAGATGATGAGTAAAACATAAATAATTAAGATGAATATATAGGGCTTTTTCATCTCTATGGCAGGTATGAAATAAACGTCTTTCCAAAGCTGGAAAAAAGTACATGTATTTGAGAACTTGAAAATATGAAGTGGTTCAGATCTCAGGTTCTTCATCCTGTCTGTGTTGTGGGGTCCCAAGATTCTGGTCTCGGACTGGAGGTCTGAGAATGAGAAGTTTGGGCCTGTAATCCAGCAGCTAAAAAACTGGCTGATTTTAGGAGCTATTAGTCATCCTCTGGGCTATTTTGAAGATATATTCTTTATGCCAGTTTGCAAATTTTTCATGTGTATCTAACTTATCTCACTTGTCTGCCAGGCTGTCATGATATCTTAATATAGACCAATAGTTTAAAATTCACATAGGTGGATGAAAGCAGTGTGTAAGCAAGCAAGAATTTAAGTTGTTAAGAAAGGAAAGTGTTGTTGGACACAATGAAATGATGTCAAATGGAAAGAAGAGATTATTTGTCCATGAACAGAGAAATCTTTCAGCACTGTTTCAGACTATATAAAATAGCTGTCCTTATGGACATCTCTTTCAAAAGGAATTAAATAATGATCATCTCCCATTTTTAAAGCACTGTTTGTTTTCTAAAGAAAACATGAAGAAGGCAAACAGATTTACAGCGACAAAAAACCCATATTTTATCTCTAGTACAAGGAAGAAGAGTTTGTGGTCTGGCGTGGGGTGTTTAGTTCAGACAGAAGGCACCAGCTAATAGCACAAATAATTAAAGAATATTCTTTTGTAGGTGTTTGGTTAACCAGTCTTTATGAATGTCTCTTTAAGTAGATCTCTGCTTTGTTGAAAACTATTAGAGCTTTTGCTTTTTGATGATGGTGGTGTGCTAATGAGAGCTAGCTGCAGGGAAGTGTTCTGAGGGAAGAAGGGTATTGGGGAACACACTTTTCATCATGTAGATAGTTTTTTACTGTGTGCAGCAATTAAAACTGGTTTAGTCCAGAGGTTAACAAGAAGGAAAAATCCCCCAAAACCTTCAACTTGCCATCATATGTCAAGGGTCCAAGAGAAAAAAAGGCTCCTTCTATTTCACATGAAGGTTCTAAATCCAGTCTTTTGGGGTTTGAATAGTCTGAGCTGTTATGAAGTCAAAACTCAATGCTTTTACTGCAGAAGAGGTAAACAATACTGGGACAGATATTAACATCCTGTGACTTGAGTGCTAAGTGACTTCTGGTTTTGGCATGTTTAGATATGGCAGACATTGAAGAAATAAGCACTGCCAAGGTCTAATTATTGCAAACTAATTACAGCTGCTGAAGTTGAAGCTCAGGAAGTGTGAAGTGCCTTCAAGAATTGCAATTCCCTGGAGATGTGATTAGCTCACAATTGCCACCCTGGTAGTTCTGCTTGGAGCTTTCTTGTGTAAGGCAAGCAGACAGGATTGACAGATGAGCCTTGGTTTTATCTGAGCTGCAAATTGTCACAGGCTGATTCACCTGAGTAGAAAACTCATGAACCAGTACAAGATTAGGGTCTTGTGTTGAAAGTTTTAGAGAAATTTTAGCTATTTACCTGGAAAGTGGGATACAGTATTCTGCAGTGCTGATACAGAAATGTGCATCAGTTACTGTGTTCACTCCTTGGCTGATGGAACACAAGGGCAGTAGCCCTTTAATGCAAGGCTGTGCTCCTGCCTGTGTGAACGTGGTATTGACCTATCTCTTTGTGAATAATACTCTTGTGCAGATGCTTGTTCTGCCTGTGGGCTGGAGTTTGCAAGCACTCACCCTGGGGTTTTTTATTCGTGTGGATTTTTTGTCTGGTTTTTAAGTTGCAGTCTTTTAGCACACAGTAAAAGAATATTCACTGTTACATTCAGAGGACAGAATATTCAGAGGACAGAATAGAACTATGCTATTTAACCTGTCAAACTTATTCTTCAAACTGTTACAGAGACAGGAAGCTTCTGAGCTGGAGGCCTCCTCGCATGGGGCACTGATGGCACGTTTGAATTACTGATCATAAAGCCTCTGCATACTGATAAGAATTTAGGCCAGCACAGTTACTAAGCATATACAGACTCTTCTGCCTAGAAGGAGGAGATATTTGCAATGAAGCAAATTACTAGTATTCCATATAGAAGGAATAAAAATGAAGCGTGAGAGGGAGCTAGGGGGTTTCAGAGATGATGGGAGACTGGAATTTTGCTTTGAGTCATTGAACTAGGAGCTCGCTGAATTTTTTCCTCGTTGTTCCTAGCTTTGCAAGTAGGTGGGATTTAACATGAGCTTAGAAAGCTTGAAAATAATTCTTTTACCTTCCTGGAATTTAGACTATCTGGTGGCTGAGGTAGGAGACACAGTGTGGGAGCAGAATGGGTACATGGTTAGAGAAAAATAAAGAGGACTGTGGCAGGGATAAAGATAATGATCTCTCTTATCTAGCTTTTCATTTTTTCAAGATCTTTCCTATTGGTTAAGCAAGACAATCTATCAGACTTCAAAGCTTATTAGAAAAATCTTTCAGGGCTTTTTGCTTGCTGCATGGTGCTAATATGTTTTAGAGCTGTTAACTATCCTGGTTTTGAGTTACATTGGGGCTCCTGTAGTAGCCTCTATTTCCTACATGCAAGATGGTAAATAAATCCTTGTGCAAATCAAGAGTTTGTAAATAAGGTGACTCAGGATTAGATTCTACCCTAAGCTTTCTGTCCTGGAGGTGAGAATTAGTGCAAAGTACACCATGAAGCTGGTAGTAAGGGACTTCTCTGGCCATTTAGCTGAATACAAAAATGAAAAAACAGAGGGATTGTCGTAATACCGAGAGCTGAATCAAGGTTTGACTGTTCTTTTAACTATGTCTGAGGATAAGAATAGGACTAATTGCTGGAAATACTAGTTGGCTAACACAGGCTACGACCTTTTTTGAGTCTACAGAAACACCATCTTACTCTGAGTCCAGAAAATGTAACTATAACTTTCTTTAAATAGTATCTAAAACCTAGCCTAGTCTAAAAAGGCCACTTTAGGCTTGCTGAACTCAATAAAAGATATATTAAAATGTCAACTGTAATCTGAATATGTTGGGGAAAACTGGACTATCAATCTCTTTTCTCTATTTTTTTTTTTCCTAGTTTGATTAGGTGGTAGAGGTCTGAGCCCGGCAGCAGCAGCAGTGTTTGATTTGTATTGGCAATGTTATTTTTGCACAAAAGAGATGCCTGTATTCTCTAGGGGCTTTGAGATGCTGTGTTTGTGATGCAACAGATACATGTTAGGTATTAAGGCTCCTAGCTCTCTACCTGTGCTTCTGGAAGAGGCATATGAGGAAACAAGGATTGTAAAAGGCTTTATGGATCAACAAATCACACTGGTATTGGTGTTTCATAAACTTCAGATCAAGCTGTGCATTGGTTAGGATTTTTGTCTTGGCTGCTGTAATTGGAAAACTATTGAGGGATGTCCTTGTTCTGCAGGCTAGAAACCTTCTAGTTTTCAGTCTAAGAGAATTCAGATTATATGCATTTCTTCATCTACCTACTTTAACCTTTAGCTTAAATTACTCTTTTAAATACCTGATCTTTACCCTGAACTGCATTTATAGAGAAGAGTCATACCCTCTGATGAGCTGTTCTTTTTTCTCATGTAATAGTCTCTTCATTCTTCTGCCAATAGCTTTTTTTCTGTGCATGTTTCAGTCTCACTTAACTTTTAAAAGTATGAATAACATAATAATGACAAAGATTAATGTTTTTCAGTCTCTCCTGGAAATGCCTAGTTTGATTCTCTCTAGCTGCTCATTTACTCTTTTTACATTTTTATCCCATTGGTGGCTCATCCTGTGACTGGTGACTAATGTGCCTGGGTTTCTTTGTGACATCTGCAATTGATGAGCTTACAGCTTCCAGCAAAATTCCCTGTTATTGGTCCTCTGGTGAGCTCACAGGTATTGAGAGCTGAACCTATAAGAGTTGGCTCTGTCATGTTAGTGACCTAGATAATGTTCTTAATTTTGCTTGTAGCAACTTTGTAGGACCTTCCCAGTCACTTTGTAAATCTGGGGGAAAGACAAAGATCACAATTGTCTGTTTTCTTACCTTTGCATGAAGTTAGTAAATTGCATTTTAAAGAAATAAAACACAAAGTCAGGAGCTCCAGAGCTGCAGCATCTTTAAAATGAATTACTGAGAAAGTGTCACACCTCCATGTGCCTGGTAATTTGTACGAGGTGTGTGGCTTGTAGGGAACCTTGGAGGTGCTAGAAAGGAGGAACTGAAGGCACCTGAGGCCTCCCACTGAGGTGGGCACTTTGACTTTCTTTTACAACCAAGTCTGAGCATCTTCTAAGCTTCAAGGAAATTTGAGGGCTTTAACTGCCAGTTTTTGAAGGTTTGTGATTGAGGACAAAGTATTATTCATTTTATGTCTCTCTCCCAATGAAACATGAAGATAAACAGAGATATCAGCCTCTGCGTATAGCCCTCGGTTGTTCCAGTACTCTTTGAACTCGTGAAGAACAGGAGAAAATCTGATGAATATTAATGAGTTTGGCCTATGTTCCTCTTGAATACTGGGAGGCACAACAACTGGGGTAGGAAAAAAGAGGCAGCTGATGAGCAGGAAAAATGATGAAGGCGTTAAAAAAGTGAGATTTGTGAAAAAGCCCCTCTACATTTAAGTTAGTTTTTCAGAGATGTATTAGCAGGCCCTTACCTGTATCACCTTCAGCTGGGGCAGCAGTGCAGATTCAGTCATGTTTCTACAAACTTCACCTAAGGCCTTTGTGAATGTTTATTAGCTGAGAATTCCCTGTGCTGTGCTGCAGTAATGACTGTATCTGCCCTATAACTTAAGAACACAAGAGACAACAATGACTGAACACTATTTGTTTAACTTATTACTGGTAGCTACCTAAATTCCCCAGAATATTATATCCCACTACTTAGCAGGCATTTGTACACTGCTGTATATTTAACAGACCTTCAGGTTATAATTTCAACAATAAAGTGCACAGCTGGGTGGCAGAGGGAAGGAAATGATTGCCAACCAGTGTGATTCAAGTGTTCATTGGTTTGGTTTTTAATAAAATATTCAATGTCAGAACCATTTTGTTTTTTAAAAGAGTAGCAGAGTATCTAAGGACTCCAGGTTCTGTAGGGATGAAGATGTAGAAGATGAAGATTGGGCACCTCTAAAGACTCAACCTGGCGAAGTTAACCATTTTTTTTTGTGCTAATGTCATCTGTCTCAGTTTAGAGACAAGTTAAGGAGAAGTACACTCTGGAATGAGTGTTTCCTCTAATAAAAACCAATCCCTTTCTGCCAGTGAGAAAATGAATACTAGTGGATGAAAGTGAAAAAAACCCAACCGTTTATTGGCAAACAAAGTGCCCACATGGCATGGGAAAAAATGAATAAATGCTAGATATTGAACTGTCAGAACCTTACTCCTCACAGACACCCACACCGAAACAGAAACAAAAGAACCCAAAACCAACCAAACAAAAAAACCCCAAACTAAAATGCCAGGGAAATTAAAAAAAAACAATGGCTGACCACATGGTGGGGACGAGGGGAAAAAAATTAAAATGGTGACGGCTTTTGTCCCAGGGAAGGAAAAAAAAAACGTTCATGCAGCAGCTTGGGAAAAAAACAGATGGGAACGTGGTGAATCTCTGATGTTGGTCTCCTGTTGCCAGCAGATGAAGCTGGTGGATTTAGGGTGCTTTGTTTGCTGGGTGGGCTCTTCCAAGGCCTGGGGCCGGGACGGAGCGGCCGATGGGCTCCCCACAGGTCCCGCCTTCTCCGTGGATAGTCCTCCCTGGCCTCGCACCAAACCAAACCAAGCAGGCCAGAAAGAACCAAAGGCCTCCAAAGATTGTTGCCACAGTCTCCAAGGCCAGGGAAAGGAAAAAAAACTTGCCTCAGCTAACAAGAACCAAGCTAGGTAAGCAGCAAAGAGAGCCCAGTCCGCTCGCCCCTCAGCCAGAGCCACCCTAAGGCCGCAGCCACCATCTCTGGGCACGGGGCAGAACATCAGGCAGTAGAAAACCACCCAGGACACCATCTCCAGTGTCCCTCCATGTGTCCCCACCCTGGCAATCTGCTGACTGGCCCAGTACCTCGGGTCTGGCAGGAGGCTGCTTTGCTGACAGGTTTTTATACACCTTCTGCAAACACTTCCCCTTGTTTCTGCAGTGTGGCCAACCCTCAAGCAAATGAAGTATGATGTTTGAGAATAATCTTTCTAGCATGTAGTTTACTTCGCTCAAGATTAGGACAATTAAGCTCTGATTGCAAGAAAACACATAAAAAAACCCAACTTCTTCCAGCCCTCTTTTATTTACTTTCAGAATTTTACATGTAAAACAGCTACTCCAGTTGGTATCAGCTGAGCCACTGAATTGTTTCCTTTTTATTTGATTATTTTTTAAATTGAATAGCAGGAAGAGTTTTTGGGTGGTTTTGGACAGAGTACGGGTTTTGGAACACTCCAACAACAGAATTCTTTATTCCTTTGCTGAGAACAATATCATGGAGAAGTTCTTGGCAATATGAGTGGGGTTTTCCCTCTTCTATGTGAAATATGTTGAAATATCTGGCACAAGTAGGGAAGTCCAATTTTTCCAGTGCTGTGGACAGATGCTAGTTTTGGATGACCTCCAATAAACCACTCTCAGGAGTCAAATATGTAATTCTTGAAACAGGCAGTTCCAGCGAGTAAGCCACAGTATATAAATTAATGCTTGAAGAGTTGCTCAAGAAAATCCTTCATACAGAATGTTCTTTTGGTTGTTTACTGAAAGGATAATTTTTCTGTGTTCAATGAAGTCAAATACATGTGTTACTTAGGAACAACGCTAAGTATTAATTTATTTTTCTTTCTCATTTCAATTACTGTGTACAGAAGCTTATAAAAAAATACTTGAAAAACTTATCCCTTTCCCTGCTCTCAGGTGATAAGAACAGAGGAAAAGAGTAGATACTTCAAGTGACCTGAGTCAGATTCTCATCTTGAGGAAAACCTCATAGCTATTAATACATAAATAGACATAAACAGACTTATGTGAATTTGCTCTAAGAATCCAGTATTAAAAAGTATCATCACAATCAGATTTTTTTTCCTATAAAAGGAAAATAAGGATGGAGAAGTATATAGGTCTTCTCTTCTGAATTTTCCATCATTAGGCCTTTTAAAAAAATTTCTTCATTTAGAAAAAGCTATATTGTAAGATCCTTAGTGAAACAGAACAACTTCTGGGTTGTTTGAGTGACTCCATGAAATTTTATTTTGCCTCTTGTTTTGCACCAAAGCCAAGCTTCAGTTTTACTAAGAAACATCCAGGCAGGCCTGCACTGTGAAACATGTTCCATGATGTTCCTTGCTATTTCTGACATGCCAAGATTTGGGTCTCCTCTTTGGGCCTCTGTCTGAGATCAGTTTCCCCAGTCCTTGAAAAGCTGCTGTAAATATATTTCTAACAAATGTACAATCTATCTGGCTCTAGGGAACATCATCCAAAGAATATTGATTTACTTTGGGGAATAGACCACGTTAGAAGTATGCCACTCTGCCTTGCTGCATTGTCATGCTTGCATGAGACAGATGAAAAATTATTATTTATAGGGAAATTGCAGAGTAGAAAATGTTCAGTGCCACACAGCCACTATGAATATTTCTGCTCTGTAAATCACCAACTGCAAATTACTCTAAATGATACTGAAATAGTGAAGAAGTTAAAAATCTGGCATGATTTATGTAAATCTTTCAAGTGCTCATCATGTCTTAAATACCACAAGATTTCTGTGTGATATCTTTATTTAAGCTGCAAGCTTTACTTCAGTGTCAATGAAGAAGAAGAAGTTTTGTTCCACAAGAATTTAACATTGCTGGTATGGAAACTTTTCACTCATGGATCATTTTGTAGAGAAGTGTATGAGATCTACAAAACAGGAAATGTTATGTACTTACACATATGCACAACTTCTGAAAGAGTCAACAACAGGAATTGTTGTGGAATTATTTCCTATTGCTCACTGTTCCTAGTAGTAAATTCCCCAGAGATAAGGCCTTGTGGTTCTGGTTCCTGATAAGTTATTTGGAATTATACTGTCCTAAGGTGTGGGCTGGCACTTTTGGTTTGAGAGGGGAACCTTGGTTAAGTCTGTCTATACAACAGGGTAATAAAATAAAATAAGTTGGAAAGGACACTTTCCTCTGCATCCACCTGAATTAACTCAAAATACCTTATTAAACTGTTTCAGTCAGTTTATTTGACTTGAGGCAGATGAGTATCATTGACTACTTTTGAGAAGAGCTAACAGCAAGTTGCAGGAGGACCACACTTCTTGGTAGGAATATGAGTTTTTACCCATTGCTTTTTCCCTCAGGTTTGTCACCAAGCTCCTCAAGAACAGTTAAAATGTAGGGGCATCTACAGTGCTATTGGGAAAATGCCATAGCAGCTGTCACTGTCCCAGAGACTGACTGTGTGATCAGAAGTTATATTATTGTTTCATGGCACTCATCAGCTTGGATAAAATAAAAAAAGCAATACAAATGTTTTGTTAAAATGGGCAGGTTTTAAAAAAATTACTAGCTTTAAAACAGGCATCTGTTCTTTGCTGAATTTAGAGGAAGACTTCCATTAGTTTCACTATATGTGCACCTTGGTAAGAAAAGCCAAAAGAGTTTTTATTTATCAGCAAACCCAAATATTCCATTCCCTTGCTGGGCTCTGTGAAGTCAGGCTGTGAAAAATTCTTAAATGTAGACACATTTGGAAGATCCTGCATATCTACAGAGAGTTTTCTTCCCCTTCTAGATGTCCATCCCTCCACCTCACCACACCTGTCCTATGGCTCAAGACAGAGTCCACTGACCAGTGCTTCTCTTGCTAGACACTGTCACTGATGTCTTTGGCCAAGTTTAAGTCTTGTTTATGATTTAAAATATACCCTCCACAAAGTATTTGTAGGATTTGGGGGTGATATTAACGATCATGAACACTCTGCTTTGTTAGTCACTAAGACATTTTAGGATTATGCACTTTAATAATCTCTGCACAGTGGATTTTGACAAATACCAAACTGTAAAGCCTCTTTCTTCTGAAGCTGCCTATGTAATAGATTATTTACAGATCACCGTTTTTTCTTGCTCTGTATTTTTCTCCTTGCCTCAACAATTCAGTATAATCAATTCATTAAACTCTTCATGAAAACAGAGTAGAAAATACTTAGAAACATAACTCCTGCCTTCTGCAGTTACCTCTTTTTACCCAGTGCATGGTTTCTATCAGTACATATTAATCAATACAGACTGTAAATCCAAATTGAGGTTATTCAAGATGTTGCACAAGCTTGCTGAAGTCTCCCTTACATATGTGGTGTTTCAAAAAACCCACAAGACTCTAGGATTCATCTTTCTGTCAACAATGCTCTATTTTGATGTTATTCTATTTTGATGTTGCTCTGTTTTGATGCGAGGACCCTTTTTTTCCATTTATAACTAAGAAGTTATGCATGTGTTAAGATCCAGTGGTTTAAAATCTGATCCAATGCTAAGTGAATGGAAAGTGATGGAAGCTTCTCTTCCAGTGATCAGTTATATGTAAACAGGAGGTATTTAAAATTTTGTGTAGTTAAAATTATGTTTTCAGATCATGTTTTCCACTGCAGACTTGATATGTGAACTGTGGGAGATGGTGCAATGATTTCTACATGTGTAAAATCCAAGTTAAAAGAGAAATGTCTGGGAACACGGATCAAAAAATATCCAACATGGAAATGGGTACTTGACCACTTTTATGATTTAATATGTCTCACAGACTTTTTGGATTTACTGGTAAGGTGGTTTCATCATCCCAATGTTCATGAATCTCACCTGTCTATGGATGTTGTGTGAACCTAAGGGGTCCTTTAACAGGAAGGGTACCTATTACGAGAATTATTTAATGTGCCATCTCACAAAAATGGAGCAGGATTCAATTAGTCCTGCATTACATCTGTGGAGGCAGTGTATGCACTGGCAGTGCCTCACTTTATGGGCTAAGATCAGAAATAAATCCCAGCAGAAGACTTTTTTTTGTTAGATAATCAGGTGGCTGTCACAATTTCAGCAACATGAGATTCTGTAAACTGTATTGCAAAGGCCAGTGATGGTTCAGCCAAAAGAGGGAAAGTCAGTTTAAATCCAGTTTTGTATTTTCTGACCCCACAGGAAATTGGCATATAGCTAATGTGAAATCCTTATTACCTTTGTTTGCTTAATTGTAATTTTAGGAAAATGGATGCTTGTTTCTGTTAAGCCACATAATTTAAACAGTGTTTTTTAAAAAATTGCATTAAAAAATGACATCTAATTATGGGGCAGAGAGAAAAGGTTTCTGCAAGGACAGCAGGGTTGTTTTTTTACTTTCATAATTGAGAAATAAGATAATTGCATTTGCAGTTGACTAAGTGCAGATATTTTCGATTTGTAAAACACACCTTTGAATTGCAGCGCAGATAGATGGACTCTTCCATTTCATTAGTATTCTGGGTGTTGGGGATGTGGCAGCTAAATGCAGCCATCCTTTGGGAGCTTCTCGTAGCCATGGCAACGGGGCTGCAGTTTGCAGGAGCTGTGCAGTGCAGGTCTGACATCCCCGGAGCACGAGGTGCTCGCTCGTTAATCAATGAGCTGCTTAACGACCCCGGGAAAGATCATTCAGTGAGAGGCTAAGGAGACCAGGGATGATGTGCAGTCAGTTTTACCTGCCTGGTGAATTTGCTGGTGGTGTTGAGAGGTGAAGCGTTGGCTGCTGTGGTCCCCCAGGCTGGCAGAGCTGGAGCCCATCCCTTGGCAGCTGCACTCGGGGTGGGATGGCAGGAGCTCTGCCAGGGAGAGGGACAGAGCTGCTGCAGTGCCTGGGACACTCCCGAGCCTCTCTTGACTGATTGGCACCTCTGCAAACCCCTACAGATCATCCAAATGGGATCTGGGTGATGTTGCCCTGACTTCTGCAGGCTTTCTATGTGTTCATTCTTTGATAAAGTTTCTCACATGCTTTCTGTAAACATAGTCATGTTTTGTTAACTGTACTCTATTGTTTTTCATTCTTTCTCCGAGGTGGAGAGAGTTGATGGACTGTTCTGTTAACCAATGTGGATGGAAGAGGTGGTACCCTCATCCTCCAATCCATGGTCATTCCTAGAAACAGATATATATGAAAGGAATAAACAGCCAGCTCTCTTTTCCTGGCTTGGCGGTGACCTGAGAGAACTACGAGTCTGGAGTGCTTCTTTTCGTGTCCTAGAGCAACAGGGTGAGGCTCAAAGCACAGAGGGTGGTAAGATACAGTGGTGACAAGAGAGTCATAAAACTGAGTAATATTTGAGTACCTAATTCCTTTGAATTTGTCTGGAAGTCCCAGCTGAAATGCGGTTGATTTTCTCATTGCTTATGATGAAGTCCAAAATTTAGTCATAAGTAACTCACTGCAATTAACTGCATGGGATTTTCACTCTCAATTGGATCTCAACACCAGGGCTTATCAAGAGAGAAAAGTGAAATGGCATCATGAAGAAGACAAAATGGTTATGGCCTACCAAAGAATGATGGATAAAGGAATCATCACGAAAAATCTTTATCTCTTAGTAAAAAATAACTTCTTATATCAATGAAAGTCAGTATATATCAGAAATCTATACTGATAGAAAGACAAAGCCATAAAAATAATTTGCATTTCATGGAATGATGTTAAAAAAATATTCTGGAAGCTGAAAAAATATCTCAAGTAATAATGACAAATATGCCAAATAAAGGTAGTATGATTAAAAATGGAAGGATAGCTAATGCCAAAGTCACCTATGACAAATGCACAGCTGGTTAAAAATTAAAGGAATATATGCAAAATATATTTAATCCAAACATATTTATTTTTATTTATTTTTATAATTCATGTGTTCTGAAAAATATGATCAAGAACATTGACAATTTGAATGTTTTGTTTTTCCAGGTCAAATGTCCTTTTTTTAAATTGAAATAATTTAAAAAGTTATGTAGATAGAGATAGATAAAGTTATTTGCACATTATATGTATATATGTATATATATATATACACATATGTATGTAGTTGGGTCCCTGCATCTGTTTGAGGCTTACCCTTTAAATCTAGCAGAGTTGTTGTTAATTATGTTGAACCCAATTAGGCAGAAACTGTTGTCTGCAGAAAGAATTGGAAAATGAACTGCAGAGTGGAAAGCACATTTGCTATTAACACATTTCCTATCCCCTCCCCAAAAAGACAGCAATGTATTTTCCTTAAATACTTGCAAGACATTTAAATAAGAGGATTATTTTAATTCTGAAGAATTTGTCCTTCCCCACAAAAGAATTTGTACTGCCCTTCTTAAGGTTCCGCACAAGAAAAATTAAACCATTTGTATCGTGTTTAAATCATGGACGTATCATTAAAACAAGCATAAAAATCTGAGAATTTTCTCCTTTTTGTTGGCATGCTATGACTGGCTGAAGTTTGGGGAGATTTGTGTAAGTGCTAAGAGTTATGCCAAAAAGTTTTTCATTGAGTGTGAGTTTTAGTCTCCCCTAGACCAGCTCAAAACGATCCACAGCAATAGTGTGGCTTTGCAGCCCAGTTTCTTCCAGTGTCTCCTTGCAAACTGCAAGGCTGCATTTATTTCTGACTTATTCTTCTGGTGTAGTCCATGTTCTGTCTTTCTCCTGTGGCTTGAAGCTGACTTAAGAAAGGCTGTGGAAGTCTTATACCAGATTTCTTTGGAAGTAGTGTCATGTTACTAATTCCAAACTTTACTTGGCATAAGAAATTATGTTGGCATTTAAAAATTATCTCTATTTTCACTAAAATCGGTTTTCCAGTAAATTATTTTAATTACCTTTTCTATTTTTTTTTTTAAGGGTGTGCTGAGAAAGCTGAAGTGTCAAAGTGTCATTGTTATCAGCTGTTAAGTGGTTTACTTCATTAAAATCTAAGGCCTGCACAATTTTACTGAAACCACAGCGAAATGAAGATCATTAAGTTGAAATTGCATTTTTTATTTGAGTTTGGTTAGATAAAGTAGACAATATTGTAAATAGCTTGGGTTGGATTTTATTTCTGAAGGCAGATGCATTCTATTGTTTTCAATATGGTTATTTCAGCACCTGGGACAGATGTTGTGTAGGCACAGAAAGCTACACTTGCTGTTCCAATGTTGGCATAATTATCCTTCAAGGAGACATTGTAGTTCTTTTAAAATCATTTCCATATATCTGCAGGAATCTGTAGAACTTCCCCTGTCCTTCAGGTTTGTAAGAATAATCTTCATTGAAAGTAAATCTTCTTGCTTATCTTTCTTTGGGTAAGTAGTCTATTTTTTTTTGGTAGAAAAAGTCTGCTTTTGTAAAGCAATTGTTAATGAATTAGCAGCTTTTAAGTAAGTTCTCTTTTGCAGCTCTGGGGGTTTTCATATGTAGTAGATGTCCAAGACTTTTTGAACACAATTCTTTCAAACCAACGAGGAGCAGAATTTCAGATCTGAAACTGAATGTAGTCAATCCTGTACTGAATCTTAACAGGCATTTTAAAACACCAGCAGTCATGTTTGTTTGGATGGTGTGAGAGAAGGTAATCTGTAAAAATCGCTTCTTTGGGATGTGGAGGCCCAAGGCATCCATAAAAATGATCTGGAGCCAGACAATCTTTGAATATAAGCCTAAGTATATAGGTACACAGTATATAGTATATATATAGTATATACCCAGTGACTTTAATTGGATCCTCTGAGCTCAGGTGAAGCAAATCCTCTGTATTCATCCCAAGAAAATTCTACAGCACTTAGTTTTATACACTGGTTGATCAGTAGATGCTTTGCCACTTCATGCTCTACCTCCTCTCTCGTGTAAGCAGCAATACAACTCCTCCTTCGTCCTTCATCCCCATCTCCACACAAGATGATCAGTTAAACAAACTTGCACAGTGCAAGGCTTCATCTGTCTAATTTACACATTGAGGTTATTTTTGAGGACAGCAACTAAATGAGGGCAGGCACTGCTGATAGTGTTGTCAGCAGCCAGACAATTTGGAATTAAATCTGAATTACCAGTAGTGTTATATCCCAACTATCACTCACCAAATTAGTGCTTGAGTAGGATACCTGTTAATCATATTTTTCCTACAAGATATGTCTTGGCAACCCCATTTTCAGTTTTTGTTGCAATCAGAACTTATCTCTCTTAGTGCCTGTCTTCAAGATAAAAATTAAGTATGTTTATTATATTATATTCTGTGCAATATTATGTAATTTTTATTAGACAAAATTTTACTCTCTGCACATAAATAAGAAAATGTAAAGAAATCCCCCCTCAAGTATAGAAATGTCTTGGTATTCTAAATTCTTACATTAAGCACTGAAAGTAAAAACATATAAATAAAGAAAATGTAGTGTGCTATCCTGTGTTTTAAGGCTATTACTCCTGTTACTTCATTATCAGGTTAGTGATCAGGTTAAATTACCAGAATATTGCCTTTGCTATTTGAAAGTCCCATAGGTCTTAGATTACCTTCAGAGATGAGGGTCATATTCCCTTAATTTTCAATAAAAATTATTTAAACAGGTACAAAATAATGCTTTGGATTCTCAGTAAGTTTCTTCTTTCTGGGTTTGCTTGATGATTATGCTTGCTGTTGCATTCTTTTTTTCCTGAGGAGTCATAATCTAAACTGAATTCTGACATTCTTTCACTAGCACAGACATGTTTACAATTGTTGCCTAATGAAATCTAGGACAAAATATGAAGAAAATTAATTATCCACTAATGTGAACTATCTGCAGCTAATTCAAATTACTCCTTTCATCAGTTCCCAGACCCTCTAAAGAACAAATACTAATTTTTCTAGACATCAGGTGTCTAGCACAAAAATCGTTCTAATTAATTAGTCCTTTCTTTAATGTTTATATCTGAGATAATTAAAGAATAATGTCATAAAGAATATCCAGGCGGATGAAGAGTTTTTCTAAAGCAGTATTTTTGCAGACAGTAACATAAATTGAAGAGTTTTCTGCACACGTTTGCTTGAAGTGATGCCTTTTTTACTTTTATGTAAAGGAATTCACAGTCGTGAGATGTTAAAATGCTGATCAGAGGTGTGTCATTACAGCAAATGAAGCCTTTCTCTTTGTGTTAATGTTGTAGGAGATACTCAGATTCTTTTATTTATAACCTCACATACTGTTGGAGCAGCATTTCTGTTGGAAACACGACACTATTTCCCTGGGCTAGAAAACACCGTGCGGGATTTCGGTGTCTGGTGCCACCTCCCAAGGAAGGCCAGCGAGCACAGGCTGGTCCTGCCTGCCTGGTTTGGCTCCTGTGCCTCTCCCGGGTGCTCTGTGGGCAGGGATAAGAGAGGAGGGAGCAGAAGGCAGCTGGAATTAGACGGTGTGGCCGTGTTTGCTCAGGGAGGATGGGCAGGGGCAGGAGAACAGAGCCTGGAGAACGCTTGCAGTCCGTGCAGCTGGGGCACATCACAGCTGCTGCTCCTGACCACTGCACGTGCGCCTGGAAACCCAAAGCCATCGGGACACACACTGCTCAGATACCTGTGTTTACACTGTTCTTGCTTTCACTGAGTGACTAACTGAACTGAACAGTTGGGTTAAAACCTGAGGTGGGTACTTAGATCCCATTCACCACTGTCTGCTTTGGGGCTGCATGAGCTGATGTCACTGATCAGGCAAAGCAGTCAGCTGTGGCAGTCAAAATACTTCTGCAGGTAAAAAATAGTATAAGCAAGGAAGAATAAAATGTTTAAGAACCCAGAGATGTGGAAGAGTAATAAAAAAGTACTTCTGCTTAAGGGAAATTTATTTTTAAAAGAATAATCTAAAAAATCATAATGAACTCTTAAGACTGATGCTAATGGAACCACTAAAAAGTAATCACTGCCTAGGGAGACAAAATTATGCTGTGTGAAATCAAACTAGGGTGTTTCTAATTGTCTTTGTGTTGCATGCCTGCATAAATTATATATTTTCTATATTATATGATTTACCATTACCAAATTTTAGATAAAAACTCAAAGCATATAATTTAAAATTCTGATCATATATGGTGAAAAGAGATACCAAATCAATTAAGATGCTACTTTGACTTATATGTATTGTAAAATAGCATTCTTTCTGCTGGCTATAGCTATTTACAGCATATAGATGACAGTATATTTGTAGAATTAATCAGTAAAGGGGTTACTTTGCAAACTACCTCAAGTTTCTATGATTGTTTTCATCACAATATGAAATATGAAAATATCATCCTGTAATATCTTTATATATTTCCACTTTTATTAATGCTTATAGTTCTGCAGAAGAAAGAAATTTTACTTGGTTTAATATTTTCAAGGAAGATTGTCCTATGTCTTAGTTATATTTAAAGGTTTATCTCAGGACTGATTGAACTCCAGAGCCATTCTTGCAAGATTCCCATTAATTTTCTGGCTTAGACTGCCAAACAGAGAACCTTAAGATAAAATTACATTTGTTTTCATATCTGAATCTGTCTAAATTCTCCTGTAAAAAAATCAGTTTTAAAGAATTAGTCAACTTTTCTCTGTATTCACTTGATGATTTTCTCGTGCAGAATTACTATAGTAAAATTCTATAGCATAGGAATTTTGGTGGATTGACATTTGGTGTTCCCATATCACCACTGATCTGGCACTCCACGAGTTGTTCCCTTCATCATTCCTCACTAAACCTCAATTATATTTTAGTGACCAGCAATTATATTTCAGTGGTTTCATTATCATCAGTCAGGTTACGTGCTGGATTTGCCTTTCTCTCCACTTTGAACAATCCCGTTCTCCTCCCTCTGTCAGCCTCCCCGTGCTGTCCCTCACCCAGCC
The DNA here is from genome assembly GCA_013397915.1 of Daphoenositta chrysoptera. NCBI lineage: Eukaryota > Metazoa > Chordata > Aves > Passeriformes > Daphoenositta > Daphoenositta chrysoptera. The sequence continues at coordinate 313,312 of VZRO01007446.1, read as the reverse complement.
TGTCCTGGCACCCACTCGGCAGCAGGGAAGAGGAGCAGCCTGTCCTGGGAATTGCAGGATTTGGCCCCAGGAGTTCCTCTGCAGGACCCAGCCCAGCTGTTTCTGCAGAACTGCACGGCCTGGCCTGCACACAGCAAACATTGCATAGCTTGCAATGCTGTCGTTCCCAGAGAACTTAAAATAATGGAAGCCTCCAAGCTATTTCCATTCCAAGCCATGTGCTCTTAGCTAAAGGGTGCAATGTCATTGCTAGGTATGCTCAGAGTGTGGTGATCAGGGAAAAATTTTACATCACATTAATAATAGAGGAGGCTTGTTAAGTTTGAAGTAATGAGGGGTTTGGGGTTTGGTTTTTTGTATTTTTTATCTGCTTTGTTGCCTTGAGAACACAAAGTGAAATGATGATATTTTGGAGTTTGGATTGAAACCATACTACTTGGGAAAAGGCTGAATTAAACCTCAAAGGAGCTTATGCCTTTAAAAGCATTGCTGAACTCTGCAGTTTGGCAAAATGTGCTTACTCACACACTTCACTTAAAAAAGACAGCTAAAAATAGTTAATACAATCAGAATATGCATAAAATAACTTTAAGGTGTCAAGCTATCATCTCTGTTGGATGAGAGCTGAAATGGAAGCTAAAAATGTTAAAGGTCAGACTATGACGCTCTTAATTTTGCAAGGTAATGTAGGTAAGCAGTTTTTGAATTTGAGGATTCGTCCCACCTATGTGTAGCGATATCAAAGTTAGTGTGTTAAGTCCAAGAAAAGTGGCTAAACTCTGAACAGACCAACTGAGATGTTTGCCCCATCCCAAGAGATTCAAATGAATGCAGGAAGCTGCATAAAGTCATGTAGGAAAGAATCAAAGCCTAAATAGTTTTTGCTGTGGAAAAATTCAGTAACTACAAGAATGTGCACAAAATTCGTATCAATCTGTTTCCTTTTACATGCAGAAATTTCCTGTAGGTAAATGAGAAAACACCTGAGATTCCCAGGGCAGTGGTAATTCAGGAGTTGGAGCATCTGTGTCAGATGCAGATGATCAGCATGCAAGTCAGGGGCCAGAGCACTTGTTAAATATTTATTTGTCTAGGTAAGAGAATATACTCGATACCAGAACACCTTTATTTTGTGTGAGCACCTTATCTGTTAAATTAATGACTATTCTGCATGGCAGAATCTTGGAAAAAGAAATCTGGGAGACCCTCGAGGCAGAATAAATTACAGCTATGCACTTCCTGACAAATGTTTGTTTAATTGTTTATAAAATCCTCCAGTGATAACTGTGGCATGGCTACCCCAGGCATCTAAATTCACTTTTTCTTCATTACTACCAGAGATTTTTCTCAGTCTCTAAACTGGTGGTTTAGTGTAGTTTAAGCCCTTTAGTCTTCCACTTATCTACTGTAACTATCAAATTGAAGCATTTCCTGCTCTTGCTCTTTCTTTTGTTATGCTTCCTAAATCTCTGATTATCTACCTCAGTTTGTCCATGTCTTTGCTAAAGCACAGTTGACAGCTTCATTTGTTTCTCAGAGGCAATACTGGCCTTGCTGAAGCCTTGCCCACAGTGACTAGAGACCCGTGTGACGAGGATTTTTCACATTATTTATTGTGTGTATGTATGTTTGTATGCATTTGCACTGTGGTTTGTATGTTTTTATGTTATATATGTTTACTAAACGGGAACAAACATTTATTAATTTTGTTATGTGTCTGTAATGGTCTGATTTTCCTGCCTCACTTAGGTGCTTCACTTAGGAAGGAATTTAAGTCTGTTTTTAATCTTTACCAATTTAGTGTCAGAGTTTTATTGGGTTTTTTTCAGTTTGTCAAGACCACTGTGAATTCTAGACCTCTCCCCTAATGTACATAGGGTTTTTCTTATTTTGGTGGGAGGGACATATTTAATAAATGTACTCTCTCTTCCTTTCTTTAGGTTAATAATGAAAATACTGGATAGAACACACCTCCGAATCAGCCTCTGCAACTTTGGTGAGTAACTTTTTACCATTTCTTAGTAAACCACTATTAATAATTCCATAAGCCTGGTTATCCCAAACATTTTTGTACCTATTCTTCACTACTTTTGTGGTTCCCTGGTTCACCTAATAGAATATGTTGTGTCAAAAGCTCTACAAAAATTGATATACACAATATTATTCCTCATTGAAATGACCTGTTGCTGTGTCAGAGAAGAAAATTAGAAAATTAGTTTGACATGTTTTGTCCTGGACAAACCAGCTCTTGGACATAACCATATTTTTCAGTTTCCTTGTTATCAGTCTGGGGGTGAAGGAAAATTTAATTAATTCAGCTATGCTTCCAAACCTGTGGCTCCTATATTCCCTTTTAATGACAGATACTGCAAATTACATTTTTGGCTTTCCAGTTCCTCACAGATACCTTATGAGTTTTAATATGTCTGATTTGTTACAGCTAGTTCAGTGAGTTCATCAGGCAGTATGAGTAGCTTGTTTTAATCTGTTTTTCTTTATTCCAAACTCTTTTCTCTGGTGTTAATTGTTCTACCCACCTGCTTGCAGTTAACATTTTAAAGCAAGAATATCATTCAGCATGTGAGCTGTCCTGGCATTCTGATAGCTTTCCTTCTCCAGTCAGTACTAGACTGCCACATAATTCTCTTACTCGTAACATCTGCAATAATTTCTTGTTGTCTTTGAATTCTTTGCTGGCTTCTTTCCATCTTATGCTGTGACATTTCTAATTTTCTTTTACATACTCCCACTATATTTTTAGTATAATTGACCTATTTCCACCTTCTCTGTACTTCCTGCTTTGGCTTGACACTGGTGACGAGCTTCTGATGTAGTTATTTTCAACTTCTATATTGGGATAGGTAATTTTTGTGGAACTGCCACTCCTTGTAATTTTTTTTCCAGTCATTACTTGCTTTCCCAAAGGATTTGCTGAATCTATTGAACTTTCTTTTCTTAAAGTCTATCTGTTCTTATTCTGCTATCCAGCCCCCTTTCTTTCCCAAGTTTCATTAGCTCTTACCATACCGTGGTCATTTTCATCCAAGCTGTGTTTCTCTTCCTTTCTGTTGATTAAGTATACAACAGTCTTTCCACAGATTGCTTTTTTCTGCCTCCTGTATGTGTATGTGCATCTCTAAGACTTACCAGCACCCTAATTTACAGATTCATCCATGTTGTACTGTATTCATTCTGTTTTTAAATGTTTTCTGGGTAATGTAAATTATTACCTTGTATTGTGCCTTGGTAGTTGTGGTATTTGCTCACAAAAGTTCTTTCCACTGCATTTTCATGATTTAGTCATCTGCAATAGACACTAACACATTTCCAGACTTTCAGCAAGGATAATTTCCCAAATTTGGATCTCAAGTGTCATGCATGAACATGGTGGCCTTTTCCATTACAGTAACATGTCTAATTTACTAAGGTTCTGTACTGCCAGTCATTAAATGCTTATTTTTAAGTATTCCTCCTCAGCTTCTCTTGTTTTTTTTTCCCCACAATTCTTACATTAATCTTCAGGATTCCCAAGCATTGGGTAGGTTGAGCCATCATTTGACTCATTTCCTTCATGCAGTATGTCCAAGCTGTTGGGTTTTATGCTGTAAGTGTTGTTCTCTTCTTTATCACAATCTAGAACTGGTAACCAAATACGAGTTGAGAAAACTTACGATTCATGTCTCTGTTAGAAGTTACTGATCCCAACATAAAAAATATTGTCATAAATCTCATGTTTGATGTCTTGACTTCTGGACTTCACTTGCAAAGGGCAATGTTCAGAAGCATGTTCAGTATTTATTGAAACAAAAAAGAGGGAGAGACTGTTCATGCATAACAGTATTATGTGATGTAAGACTACACCTTGTACGAACTGAATTTAAATGGTAGTGGTGGGAGGGAAGAGGAAGCTTTTAGTCATGGTTTTTAGACTGCTGCATTAAGTTTGTTCCTGCTTTCCTTGGGCTTTCTTGCTTTTAGTGCTGTTTTTAGTTACATTATGTTATCATTCAAAGTGAAGTAGGCATTTTCCAAAAGAAAGGAAAAACATCCCTAGACTTACACAGTGCTCAATTTATCTTTACAGATACAGGCATGAATTTTGATTTTGTGTATAATTTTCATTTACCGTATGTGCAAGCTTGTTTAATCATCAGTTTATACTATGTTTTGTCATAAACAGGCCTCTATTAACATGTTTTTTATCTTGCAAATATGTGCCTTTCTTTTCTGTTCCAGTCCAGAAAAAGTAGTCGCTTTAGCACTTTCTGCAGTGAACATCACCAATTTAAAATAGTTACTTAGTGCATGGCAGTGTGACAAATGCAATATTGCTTGACTTTAACAAAGATGTTAAGTATCTTAGAAAATATAGGGTATGAACAGCAAGGCAAATTCTGTAATTTTGAAGATACCAATGTAAACTTAAACTGAACTGTGACCCTAAATAGTTATGCTCCAAGGAAATATGAGAGCCAAAAGGCTGGCTGGAGTAACAAAGATGAGAAAAACGCTCAGGACCATAGAATCCAAGAGGGCTGAGCTTGGCAGGGACCCCTGGGGATCATCTTGTCGAAATCCCTGCTCAAAGCAGAATCAATTCAGCAGGTTGCCCAAGACTGTGTCCAGTTGGGTTGGGAACATCACCAGTGGCAGAGAAGCCACAGCCTCTCTGGGCAGCCTGGTCTATGGTTATTTCTGGGATTTCATCAGTTTTACAGTAAGACACATCCTTATGTTTACCTAGATTTTTTTTTGCATTTCCATTTGTGTACTTTTTCTGCTGTCCTATCATTGGATACTGATATAAAGAACAAATTTTTAATAATGGAGATGGCAAAACATTGGAACAGGATGACCAGAGAGGTGGAAAATGCCCCATCCCTGGAAACACTGAAGGTCACGTTGGATGGGGCTCTGAGCAACCTGATCTGGTTAAGAACCTCTCTTTGCAGGGGGGTTGGACTAGGTGACCTTCAAAGGTCCTTCCCACCCAAATTATTCTGTGATTCCTATGGGAAATTCTATTAACTGCTTCTCAGTAGATACATATAAATTGTGCATTGTTTCTAGTGCTGATCATATTTAGATAGTGTGGGATGCAATAAGTCCAACATGACACCATGATCCTGATTATGATGCTGCTGGGTGTGGATTAGCATATCTGCTTTCTCACTCAAGAGAGATTGTGATGTTTTCTGGTAATTTCAATGCACAGTTTTTGTCTTGGTATGTACTATAAACTCAGCAGGCAGTGTTAGAGTCATATGGAGTTCCACCCATGGAGCACAGAGGGGCCCTTATCAAAAATTCTTTCCTTGTAACAACTGCTGGGACTGGTGTAAGTGAAATAAGAGAGACGAAGGGAAAGGGTGTTCTGAAAGGGTGTGCTCTTTGTCATAAGCTTAAATTGTAAAACTAATTTATTTTCTTGGGAAATTAAAACCAGAAAAATAAGGGCAAAGAAGTTGATATGGTTTGCAGATTACAAACAACCTTTACTTCTATCAGGTTTAAGCACTGAGCACATCTAAATAGTACTGAGAAAACTGAGTTCCAGAGTGTGCACACAGTGTTTACCTAACATGATGATTGCATTTCTGCTTAAATGGATTATTTAGCTAACAGAAATAATTTTCCCATTTATTCTCATGTGCATGAGGAAAAGGACATACAGAATTAGATTTGAAGGAAAGCTCATGAGCTCCTTTCTGGAGCCTATATTAAGAGTACTGGCCTCTCTGAATTTCTTGACTGCTTATGGTCCTGGTTTATTCTGGCTATTAACTCAAGAGAATTCTTTGTGGCTTTCCAAGATAAAGCAAGAAATAGAAGCCTTGGCAACTCAGACTTAGTAGGATTGTGTTTGTGTTTTGTTTTAAATGAGCGGTATTTTCATTTGCATTAGAGTTTTGACAGCTGCTTTAACAGCAACCCTTTGACATGTATTTTAAGTAAAATGAATACTTGAAATCATAGCTGTAAAGCACAGTTTAATAATTTTTAAATACATATAGCAGACAAAATCATCATTATGTAACAATTAAGTTGCATGAATTATTAATTTTTAATAAAAAAATAAACTACTTGCTCTCTAATTAACCCTGTAATCAAGATTGTTCCAGTATATCATTATATCTCTTAAGACTTCAAATCCTAACTGGGTTTCAATTGGCATAGTATTAAAGTAAATCTTTTCTCTGGCATGTATAATTAATAAATGTGCAGGTTGTTATCGTGATTGTTTTCCATTAGCTAACTATACAAAAAAAGTATGCCAAGGTATATGAAAAGCTGATTTCATTATATTTTTAAATTTTTGGAGCTGTCTCTAGTGTTGACTGAAAACCAGACCCTATACCATGCTTTAGTCCCATTGGTATGCATGAGCTGCTGTGGAACTTTGAAGAGATTTACCCCTTGGCCAAGACACTGCTAAGTTCCCCACTGGGATTTCTTTAGAAGAGCAGCCTTGTATGAATCCTGGCAGAGGGATTTTTCCATGGAGCTTGATGGACTTAATCCCCTAAACCCCAAGGAATGTCCAGTGAGTACAATAGATGCATAATTCCATATGTGTTTTTGGCAACTTCCTCGAATAAACTCTCAAAAATATAAGAGTAATAAAAAAACCGTGGTGCATTCACAGATCCATGTTCACATTGATTCCCTCCCATTTCCAAATTTCACTCTGCTGGCTGGTGGTCTACAAAATCCATGTGTATATATGTATATGTGTGTGTGTATATATATATATAAAATATGTATGTGTGTGAATCTATGTATGTTTATGCATACAGGCATAGATGTACACACGACCCCTGGCTGGATAGTGAACTCCCACATCACTGCTCCACAGTCACCTAAGAGGCATTTCTTGTAGAGGTTTTTGTAGAAACTCCTTTGTAGATGGACCCTTTGTAAATTGCATTCAGGAGAATTTATCAGACATGCAGATAGAGAAATGTAATTACTTACAGACACTCTGAAGTCCACATAAATTAAACAACATGTTTTCAGAAAGTGTTTTGGTACAGCTCTAAGGAATCTTGAATGGTCGGTTCCTCAAAAAGCCTAAATTTAAAAAAATTAGTGCTCACAGATGTAAAAGTGTTGGTTACTTATTAGACCTGATCTAAACACACCATCCAATGTGAACAGACAAAACTCACCACAGCAGGAGGCATCCTGGTGACTCTCCATGTGTTTATATGCCACTTATGAGAGTGCATATACAAGAAAGTGGAGTAGTGATTACGAATAGAACTAATCTCTCAAAAATACCTATCTTCTTCAATTTATGTGGCCAAGCAAACAAAACCCAAATTGGCTCCCTGTTAAATGTACTTCACAGAACAGAAGGAACCCTGATTTATGAACAGAAACTGTAACTGGATATCCAAAATTTTAAATGCCAAGATTTATGACAATTTCTTGAACGTTCAGTGTTGTGGATATTGAAATAAAATGCATATAAAATTCAAATTTTATTTTACATCTACTCAATTAGATTACAGCTCATATTATACCATCTACAGGCAAAATTGATCATAACTCCCTAAATATACATACATATATTTCCTCTGCTTTCATGAATAGTAAAATTTATTTAATGAAGGCAAACAGAATCTGGCACTTGGCAGCAGGAGAAATAATATAGAGCATTATTGTTCAAACACATAGTGTTAAATTGTTTTCCCCGGAGTTTTTTTTGCATGACTGTCTTGTCCTGATGTCAGTGTCAGCTGTTTGCCAAGGGGTAGCATAAATGTGGTATTCTGAAGGCTGGCTTCTACATCTGCAGGAAAGCAGTGACATTAAATCTCTGTGTATTTCAAGGATAAATTAATTAATATCTCTTGAGAGAAGGCCCTCAAAAATATCCAAGGTATTTTGTTTGGAAAGCTCAGTCTCATAGGAGTGATACACTCCCAGTGAGAGCTTCTTCATTATCTAATATATATATATTCATGTGTATAAAAACAATGCAGAGCAGTAGTTGCAAAGTTGAATATTTGGCCTCAGTGAAGAAAAAATAGTGTGTACAGATATGTGCAGCAGCACTTCACTGTGACACCAGTGGTACAGCACTGTATTATAGAAAGAAACATGTATGAATTGTGATTTGGAGTGAACAGGGCTTTGAAAAGGGAATAACCCCTGCACAGTTCTCCCTGTCTGGGGCAAACCTCTGAGGAAAAGCAGAGAACTAAAGACTGCTTGGTTCATTTGTAGCTTCTGCTTCAGCTGACTTTCTGCCCTGGCATTTTATGGTATTAAGGCAGAAATACGACGCTCGTTGTTGTCACATGGAACCCAATCCATGGCACAAATTCTGACACTGAGTTTTGCAGAGCTCCCCAGAGTCTCTGAGAGGTTTTGAGGAAACAGCTGGGGATGAAACAGTTGTAGGAACCTGTGCTCCCAACCTCATAGGCTTGGCTTATCCCAAGGAGGAGTTTTGGTATCTGTTATTCTGTCTTTACAATTTGTACCCTGCTCCTCTATTTTACTGCACAGGTTACCTAAGAAAAGGATCTAGTGTTTCCCACTGTGAGGAATTCTTGGGTTATTTCTGTACATTACTAAATTAAGTTTTTATATGTAGCTGCTAGTGCCTCTTTTCAGTGAGGTTAAAATACAAGTTTCTCTTTAGATCAAAGTGAACACCTATTATTTGTTTAAGCTTTGTACATAGCACATACATGTTAATATTTGTACCACAGTGTAGACTAGTTGCAATATAAATTATCATTCTTCTTGTTCCTTGCTTCCACAGTTTGTAAATCAGGGTCAGTAGAAAATTAATTAATTAATTAAATAGATATATCTGTCTCTATCTCAAAATACTTTGACAGCAGTGGTTGCTACATTATGCTTTGGTTTCTCCCACCAGAGCTACACTTTGCAAGTCTGTTGATCTGTACTTCCTGCAATAAGGATTGCCTCTATGTGACCACTCTGTTTCAGTAGTGACATACATAACCAGAAATAAACTCCATATAGATGTTGTCTGTTTTTCTTGTAAGCCCAGCTTGAAACGACTAATACTTGAAGAAAGATTGTGTTGGCAGTACCATAGTAATTTGTTCATGAAACATGTAGCCCCAGAACCAAAATGAAGATGTTATATAATCAGGATCCTTAGTGAAAGAACATTCTCTTTTACCTGTGTTTTTATATCACACAGAAAAATATTAAGAACTACTTGAAAATTTAAAACTATGCGAAATGACTCTTTATTCCTTCTCTCTTTAAAGTTTAAATTGCACTTTAAATAAGCCCATTCTCATTTAGGAATTTGGGACCAGACCTTTCACTAAAGAATGGGTGAATCAATTTTTAATCAGCTTCAGTAAATTCATATTGTGCCGTAATTAAAAAGTAAAATTAGTGAAGACAATTTAAAATTCATTAACATTCAATGAAAAAATTCAATATGATCACAAGCAAAATTGCTCTTTAGTTTGTTTGCAGAGTTGTGTAAAACTGCACTTTTGAAAAACACTTTCCTGGCTAATTTGGGAGAAGATGATAAATAAATCTTTCCACAACCTCTTACTGCAATGTTTATCAGTGTTAGCATTAATTACTATGCTTGAATACTTTTAATCCATGAGAGTAAAAATTTTATATAAATCATGTTTTGCATAAAACCGAATCATTTTGACTCTTGGTGGACTTTGTGTTCGCGTCATTGTCCTGGTGCTACACTAAGTGCACATCGTCTATACCTCTAGGTAGTTACACTTGTAAAAGATTAGAAAGTTCAGTTCTCAAGTGTAATACTCATGGTTTTTATTGCAGCTCTTGAGATTTCATAATATAAGACTATCCATTTCATAATTTGCTCTTTCAGCCTCTATGCAATGGATAGAGTTGATAGTGAAACATGTGAAACTCCTGTTATGTCCTCTGTCCTAGAAAAAACTGTATTCAGACAGCTCAAACTCAGCAGGAATTTATTAGTTTAGTGTTAACAAGTTAAAAAGCTATCAGAAGCTAAGAGATTAAATACTAGTAAGTTTTCTGCCTACTTTTCCTTTTTGATAGAAAAAAACAAACAAAACCATAGAGGTGAATGCATATGCTAAGACTTCTCCAGGGTCTGTGTGAAAAGGACTTCTTTTCAGGGAAAGTGATGCTAAGCAAAAAGACTAGACATTCTTATTCTTGGATAATGCCAGTTAGTTAAGATTTAACATGTCTCTCAGAAATAAAAAAAGTCTTCCTTTACTCTGCTTTTATGATTAACTCAGAGATTTTAGGCTTGCTAGTGGCTGCTCTTCCATAAGTTCATGTTCTCTTTTGCTTTGAACTTTTTAACATCTTTTTTGCTAACAGGGTGAGAAGCTTCCTCAAAGTTCTTTAGCAGTCAGAACTTCTTGACCTTTTAACCATTTCTAAGATGAGTCAGTGCTAAAGGAAACCAGCACAAAGCAGTAAGCTGACATGGTAACTTATGCTTTATCTCAGATTTTGATTGACTATGTTAATTCAAGGTCAAAATAGACTTTTAAGGCTTTTAAGTCAATAAAATTTGACCTGTTCAACATGTTCATAAATGATGTTCCATTATACTGAGAATTCAAAGTATCTGTATAAATCAGTGGTTTGCAGCAGCTTTTAAACAGAAGATGGTACCGATCCAACTCACACTGATACAGATCTAACTATGAAAATTAGTTGAATTTTTAAAGTCTCAGGGAACATGAAATTTGCACGTGCAACCTGAGTGTTTCTTGCTTACCATGTTGAAGGCAGTCAGCAATACCACATTCCAAACATACCAAAAGCCCTCCTAAGATTTAGTGCCTCTGTAAGACATTTCATATGTTGACTTGTTCAAGTTCTATGTGTAACTAGTGAGAAGTGGTAAAGGATTGGCCAGTTTACAAATTCTAGTACCTTCCCATGGGAAGCAGACTCAGCACAGTTTATTACAGGTGTATCTATATGAGGACCCCACCATATGATCCTAAACCTGTGATATCAATGTAATGGAAATACTGAAAGGTCTAACCCTCTGGTGCTCATGTGCATCTTCCTTTAATTTGTTCTTTGTGTCAGCTCACTTTTGTACTTTGAGAAGATTCTCCCACTCTGGATTATTCCCCAGCCTCTGTAGCTGTGTGCTTCACTTGGATTCTCATTACCTGCTAGAATTTGGATGCAGCAAGTCCCCTTAGATTAAGGCAGTACTCTGTGAACACAAGGGTGACCACTATCTTTGAAAGAATGGATGATCCTCTTAATATAAGGGTCAAGACAACACAGAGCAATTAAAAGGACATATTCATTATATGAGTCATTGAGAATGTAATGAACTGCAAAGTCATGGTGCCTTGGAAGACAAATTTCTCAAATTCATGTCCGGTAATTAGAGAACAAGTCCCTTCTTCTATTATTATTACCAGGCGGCATTTCTGATTCCATACGATCTTTTCATAGTGCTTAAATTCCCTGAGTAATGCTCAAAACTCACACCAGATTAGCATTCTGCGTTTTGTTCTTCATAACATTTGTCTCAGCAGGGTAATGAATAACTGCAATAATTAGTGAATCCTTTTGCCTTTGCAGTAAAAGCAGCATGATCTCCACCTCGTGTACAAAGAACATCCATCAAAATGAATGCAACAGCCTTGACAGGAAGAAAGGCCAACTGCAGCCTGGCGTGTCCTGCCCGCGTCAGCTGCATACCAAAGTGAGTATTTCTGGAAATGATCCACAGGAGAGAGAATTGTGACTCCCCAGTCTTAAAGTGCAGGAGAAGGCCTGGTTAAAGGGATGTCTGGGCTCCCCGGGGTGACACAGCTGATGCTGGTCACTGGGTGGGACAGGCACCCCCATAAACACATCTGCAGAACAAGGATCTGTCTCTGAAGCATTTGGAAATGAAAAAAAACATACTGCCCTGAGTATATTAGATGGTGATGTGTAAGGATTAATTCCTATGTTAAAGCAGTGTTTTAAGAAAAAGCAGGGGAAAATAAAACCCCAGGATGAGGCTGTTCTATTAGAGTTTTTGTCTCAAGAACCTCCATTCTGGAGCAGATCACTCAAGGAATCTAACTGATAAAAATGAAGTAGAAGATAAAGTACCATTGGGCAGTAATCTGTGATAAGATTAATAGTTCATGGGAGGTATGTTAGGATTAATGCTTAGAAATTGGCAGAGCTGCCTGGATCATTTGGCAAATTTGGAATGCCTCATTTTGTTGAAGTGTATGACAAGACAAATTTAAAAAGAGTTCAAGTGACAGGTTGCTTTATTCTCATTATGGCATTCTTTTTGTAGTAATAGCTTCCTGTATAATATTTAAGATAGTATTTATGCATTTTGGAACAAATCGAAAGATAGCCAATTAACTGATGGATTGATTAATTAGCAGTTAGTGCATGGGGTGAGAAGTTCTTGGCATGGTAAGAGACTTCCAAGTTCCTCTAGTGTCATAGGCAAAGGTATTCTTGCATGAACTAGCACTTTCTTAGAAACAGTCTAATATTCTGTGAGCACCTGGACCAGTTTTGTTGTTTGTATTATTCATCACTGAGTCTCAAATTACCTAAAAACCTATAAAACTTGCTCTGGAAAGACCTGCTTTCTCCCTACAGTTTGGTTTGGGCTTTTCAAGGGATTATTCTTTCATTGCATCCATCCCCTCAAGGTCATTCTTTCAGGAATCTGTGTACCAGAAAATAAAAGCCTTCATGGAAGGCTGCTGAGAAGGAACAGAAGCAGACGTTTTGCAGCATGAGAGCTGGGAAGCAAGTATAGGTGAACAGGCAGGCAATATTATGCCCCATGCAGATATCTTCTTAATGGAGAGCTGTTTTCCTGGGATATGATGAATAATTCGAGGTATTGATTAATTCAGTGGGCAGTGAAAATATTTCCCTCTTGAACTGCCAGATTAGTGGACCACTGCCTCTGAAATAGTGCTCTAAAGCCTTTCTGGTCTGAAAAGATGTGCTTATTATTTGTATTTCTCAGGTGGAAGAGAAATCACTGCTGCCAATGTATTCATGCATTATTTCATTCACTACTGCTCCTGCATATTTTATTCACTATGGCTCCTGCCACATAGTCCTTCTGTCCATGAATTCTTGCCTGATCACTCAGGGACGGGCTGGCAACCAAACATCTGTGTATGTGTCTCTCACAAGCCTTTGGCTCAGATGTTGCAGAAACCAGTATTATTATGCACAATGAGTATCACCACAGTTTGTATGTATAGGTCCTGCAAGAAAACCCCACAGACAAAAGAGCATCTTGGACAAAGTGCAGTTGAGTGGCTCAGGTATTGTCAGTATCAATGGTAACAGATCTGTTATCGAGGCAGGGCATAACAGGAACAGTTAGACAGGAATTAACCTGTTTAGAAAGGGTCTGAAAGACAGAACAGGGTGAAATCAAGTGAACATACCACTGTGTTAAAAGGGTGCTTCCGAGATATTCCTTGTGCTCAGGTGGGTAGGTTGGAAGGTTCCTTATACCTTTCTCATAAACTTGAGAATTTTTGTAATGACATTCTTGTCCTGAAGCTGAGAAGGAACAGAGTGGAGTGTCTGCAGCAGGGAGAGGTGGATGGATGGATGGATGGATGGATGAATGGATGGATGGATGGATGGATGAATAGCTGTAAATTCTGGTGGCTGCAGCCCTCTGACTCAGATGCTCTGTGGAACTGGTGGCTGAAAAGGTGGCAGTCCATGACCCATTTCTTTTACCCACCATCATAAACATATCAAGAAGTCTTCAGTCAAGCAGCAGGTAATAAAATTTTTGAGAAACATTTATGACTTCTGATAGGAGACACGTGTTCATCTGAATAAATCAATGGTGGGATCCAGAGAAAAGGGCTCAGAGTATTGCAGAGCACAACAGGACAATAATCAGACTTTGTGAGAATGTATGGAGAAATGAATGGGAGCCACCACTTCTGCAGCAGAGAGTTTGTTTCTGTTAACAGTCAAAATACTGTTAATTGGCACTTCTTTTAATAACAATTTGTATCTCCTTTGTGGTTTATTTATATGCTTCCATTTTTTAACTGATGACTCTATTGTTTTTTCTTTTGTGATTGTCTCTGACTACAAATACACTGTATAAGGTATTTATTTCAGACTGGTAAAAAGCAGACTTGGTACTGCCTAAAAGGTGCAAAGATTCGCTTGGGAGTATCATGAAGTGTGAGAAAGAGTCCAATAGGAAAAATAATACCTATGAAACATATGTTTTTGCTCGATAAGAAGAAAATAATTGTTACTTCAGTGAGTCACTCTTCTTCACAAGCATGTGGGTGACAGAAGTTTCATGATTATGATGTAAAATCCAGAAGCCTTCAAACTATTTGCTACAAAAGAGGAAATTCTGCAACTCAGGTTTTTTTTCCAGTGTAGCTATCAGCAGCACACAGTTCAATTATCATGGGCGTTATATAAAACAATTACTTTCTTGGAACTATTTTGAGTACAGATGTAATAATTTCTCTGGAAAGAAACGACACATTCTCCGGATCGAATCATTCCATTTTGTGAACGAGAAGCAACCCTTGTGAAGTAAAAACACCTCTGAAAGAGCTGGTCTGAAATCTATTCATATGGCTTAGTCCAACCCCTGGTGAAGTCAGTGAGAAGTCTTTGATGGAGACTCTCAGAGAACTAGATACAACAATCTCAACTGAGTGTTTCTGCAAAAAAGGGGTTATTTAGTGTGAAGAAAAAGGAGAATGGGTACTATAGAAGGAAGACAATGAGTTGATAAAGAGCATAATGTAATAAGACAATGAAATACCAAAACAATTCCAACATTTCAGACCTATGGAGCAGGACACTGCATCCTGTCTATTCCTTTCAGGCTACTTGGACTTACCCAGTCATCTATTCCCTTTAACTTGGTGGCACATGGCAGTAGCTATCTTGTAGTTTGGTCACTTTGTCTGTTTGACAATATCCAAGCAATGTCTTCTGAAGGGTTGATAGAATATTTCAGAGGGGTTGAGCCAAGCACAACGTGACTGCCTATCCTCAGAGCAGGTAGGGATACTCTCCCCGACACACACTGCATAATTCCTAGGGGACATTGCAGACATTACATGTTGTGGATGAAAAGGAAATTTGGCCTCAGACACAGCCTACAGGGTGTATTAATCAAGGGGTACAAAAATGTTATGTAAATTCTGTGTTGGCAAAGTGATTTGAGTAACTAGTGTGTTGCCCACTTTACCTGTATGAGTTGGCCACATACCTCAAGCTAATCCTGCCTTCTTTGAACAGCAGCTTCTATTTAGGCAACACAATGGTTATATTTCCTGATGTTCCTAGGAAAAATGATTAACTCACAGCCCTGAGTGGGAATCTTTGGACAGTTCAGACCATGTGCTTGCTTTCCTAATTGTTGATCTGGCTGAGTGACAGCCAGTAAAAAGGATTAAACTGTCCTGCCCTTATTTCTTACATTTTAACAAACCTGAAAATGGAGATGTTTTCTATTTTGAGCTTCGAAGATCAAACTACTTGTTCAATAACTTGAAGTTCTGCCATCCCTTTTTAATCTGTTACCCCTTAGTTGCCTTAAAGGTAATCAATTCTTACCATAGAAGCAGCAGTCTTAGTGTGATGACTGACATTATAAAATTGCTTAGCAAAATTACTGAACTCAGTGGGCTCTATTTCTGTTGTCCTTTACACAAGCAAATGCTGTTGGCCCACTAATCTGAACTTGTATCAAGCAATCAGGAAAGGCAAAGCTTCCTTACCTTCCTGAATACATGTCCTGGGCAATCATTTAATGGAGATTTTTACCCGCTTTCCTGATGGTTACACATGAAAGCTATTGCTTTATCATTTCTTTGCTGGCACAAAATACATCTTTAATTAGGGTTTTAAGATATGATGCTAAACATTTGAGGTTAGTAAAAGAAAGTTCTGGCACATATTGATGAACTAGAAAATTGAGATAAATGGTGTCACCTTAAACAAATGCATTCCAAAATGTAAAGGATAGCTACACAGTAATGCAATCAAGCTTTTCCAATGTAAGAGTGTTTTTAACAAGATTTGGGGCCTAAATTTGACATAGCTGAAATTAAAGTTCTGCATGCTCATCTATCATGGCATGCACACAACTTTTATTAAGTCTGCTCTACCAAAAAGCTGAAGAAATACATTCTAAAATGTACTTTTTAAAAAAGTCAAATATATTTATTCCAAGTAGGGATATCAGCACTCAGGCAGCTCCTGCAGGGAATGTGGCTGGAATTGGCAAATCAAACAATGTACCTAAAACTTTTATTTCATTTATTAGCTACTGGTGATCCTTCACCTGTATGGGTTTTTTCTGTTGCATTTATAAAACTCTGATTAATATGATATGAAATCCTAGTCTGCTTATGATATCTGAAAGAAAACAGTGCTTATGGTTTGAATGCATTTCTGTATGCAATCTTTCTGTAACTTTCTACCCTCTTACTTCATTCCCTAGTTTGCAGAAACGTATTTTCTGTTCTGTCCCCTTCCATTTCACATTTTCTTTGCTATGCCTGCTTTCTTATTCAGCATAAATAACCATTATGCTCTGCAGTCATCTAACTTCATTTATATTAGGAATTAATACAATTTACCTCCAGGCTGTCTTCTCACTAGCCAGAACAAAAAAAGGAGCCTGGCTTCAACTCCTAATGAATCATTCCTTTTTGGGGGAAATACAACGTCCAGTTCACTGAAATTCCATTAAAATCTTAGGGATCCATTAAAATCTTAGATATCCATTAAAAATGTGAGTGCAAGTGTAATACATTTAAATGCAGAATGGAAGACAGACTGGGCATATGAAAAATGAATGAGCACTTACAGAAATTATTGTGCTCATTTTAAAACCTCTGAAGGTTACTCTGGAAGAAGTCCAAATGTTGTGACCACAACCACCTCTCAATTTTCAATACTGTGCCCTGTCACAGTCATGAGCTGGAAATGGGGAAACTCCCTTGGAGAGTGAGTGTAGAGAGGCCCCATTGTAGCCCGAATATTGCAGGTCCTTCTGCATGGTCATCTGTGCTCTGGGTTGGTCCCTTTAGTGTTACCTCTGACTCCTTCTTTGTACTGTATGTGCTATCTTAATATAGTTTTAAGATTTCAAGATTATTTTTAACTAAAAAAAAAAACAACCTGGATTACAATTTCTATTTTCTTCCCCCTCTGTGAGCATCAGACCAGTTATATTTCTCTGCATTGTTTTCTGTTTTTCCCCCTTTATAAAGGTGGTACAGTTATGTAAGTACTCTAGTAGAACCTCTCTAGGATATACTAGTAAGATTTCAGCTTCCCCTTCCATATGGCTGAAAAATTTGTTTTTACACCTGGAATTGTAGTCTTTTGTTCGAAGTGGAGCTTTCAATATTCTAAGGTACTAATTTAAACAGTAACAGACTCTGCTATTGTCTTTCCTAGTCCCTTACAGCTGGTCAGGAAATTTTTGATGACTATGAGGCAGGGAAAGTTAAGAGAGAGAATGCTGATCATTTAGGGGAAGAAAATTTGCCCCAGAGAACAGGTTTTGATGAATTTCTCACCTGAAAAAAAAACAAGGAAGAAAAAGATTTTTTTTCTTTTTTCAATTTTGAAACATTTAGACCAAAAATATCAAACAGATTTCTTTCTGTCTGTCCTGTCAATGACAAGTATCTGCAAGTGACTGGAGGTTGGCAGTCATTATGTCTTCAGAAGTTTCTAATATATATATATATATA
>VZRO01007446.1:282255-295550 GCA_013397915.1 Daphoenositta chrysoptera | reverse complement strand
ATATATATGCACTGTGTTATTCAACATTCTTTCATATAATTTTAGGTTACAAGATGAAATGCTCTTATTTGTCAAAATAAAGGCTCCTCTCTGGTGCTAAAGTACAAAAGAAAACCAGTGTTTCTAGGCCTGGATTCATCCCATCCTGACATGGAGATCTAAAATAGTTCAGATGAATCATGACAAGCAGAGCATAGAGCACATGAATCCCGCATGGTGTCTTTCAGGAGCAGATTGCATACAACTAAATTTAGATGTCTAAATGTAGGAAAGCAATTAAAATGCCTTGCCATGTCTTTAGCCTATCTCTCCTTTGCTGCAGAGAGGCAGGAGTTTGCTGCTGGACCATGGAGATGGTGCTTTCTCTGCCCACTGCCAGCGACAGGAGCTGAGGGAATGGCCTGAAGCTGTGCCAGGGGAGGTTCAGGCTGGGTATCAGGAAAAGGTTCTTCCCCCAGAGGGAGGTTGGGCACTGAAGAGGCTCCCCAGGGCAGCGGTCACAGCACCGAGCCTGGCAGAGCTGAAGAAGCCTTTGGACAAGGCTCTGGGGCAGGTGGTGTGACTCCTGGGGACGGTGCTGTGCAGGGCCAGGAGCTGGACTCGATGACCCTTGTGGGTCCCTTCCAACTCCGCTGATTCTGTGACTCTGTGATTTCCAGCTGAGTGGTGTGAGAAGGAAAGAAACAACACACAGCAGCTCCTCCCCAGTTCAAAGCTACTTCAAAAAAATTATCACCTATAACTAACACACTAGAACAGAAAGTAATGAAATAAACCTCTCCTTATTCTTTGTTCTGGAGACAAGCTTTGGTTGTAATATTGAAATAATGCTTTGTTTAATACAGGACCTAGTTATTTTATGTGACATTTTAATCAAACATGCTAAGATGGAAATGGAAATGTTTTAAATAATTATGTTTAATTACTTAATTATCATTTAATCAAAATTATCTTCAATGGTAGTGATTATCATTGTCAGTCCTTTTCTCACATATACTCAGATATATTAGTATTAACCTTGATTACTATGCTTATTGAAAACTACATTCTAATCTTCTCTTTTAAATCAGCACTATGCCCCAAGTAAGTGAAGAAACGTCTCAAATCCTTTATATTTACTGATTATATCTTCAACAGATTTTAGAAACAATCATAAACCCTCTAGCTTTATAAATCAATCCCATTTATTAACCTGTTGTTGGTATCTAATGGCCAGTCATTCATCAATGCATTCATGTATATACATCAATCTCTAGCACGTACTGTCTTTTCAGTTAGGAGTATTTAAACCCAACAAAGCCCATGTGTTGAAGGGGTTTGAGTGCCCTTTTAAAGGTTGGCTGTGTCACCACGCTCAGGTTGTGTCAGTATTGCAGCTGCTGGAGCAGAGCTGTCTGAGCAGCCTGAGATGGGCACTGGAAGCCAGAGCACTGCTGGATCAGGGTGGATTGTTTGGGTTAACAGAGGCTGTTAAGAAGTGTGAGTGATTGCTCCCTGTGGAGTTTCCTGCTATCTCAGTTGGTCTGCCCTAGGAAGCTGAGATAGGGCACTTTAAGTTATCTTGGCTGGTGAGGTGCAGTGATAATGTATCTCATTAATTCCAAGTCTGGAATAATTCCTCAAGAATTAGCAGAGCTTTTTAGGTAAAAAGTCAAAATAAGCAATGATAGTGATGAACCCCTTCAGTTTTGCTCGTTCTCCTAGGGAAGGCTGTTGAAAAATCTCTTATGCAGCACAGCTGAGGATCATCTTCAAAATAGAAGCAATGTTTGTTTGGGTCATGACACTTCCTCCATGTCCTGCTTCAATCCCATTCTGAGCCCTAGAGCTGGAGTGCAGCTTCAAGGCTCTGAGACCTTCGAAAAGGTGCCCCAGTGTCCCTTGGTAGCACAGATGCAAAATTGAATTCTCATTTCCATAATAATGATACAAATCATTATTAAGATGGCACAAAGACACAAGGTATCATGGTTAAAAGTTTGGCCTACCAACAAACAAAACTTGATTTTATACTTTTCCAATATGTAAAAAACCTTAGTGCAAGCATGGACTAGATGGCATAACTGGGGTGACATACAGTGTGTGTCACTAAAAAAAGTGTTAGTCACTTTTTAATTTTATTCTGGAATGTACATACAAGATACACTGCCATGTTCATATCCAGTTTTGAAGCTTAAGACTCATATTTAAGTTCAGAAAAAAACAGCACAGCTGTGGCTTCTTCCCTTTAAGTGAGATGCCTAAAACCAATGATCTAGGGCACTAAGCAGGAAATGGAGAAAAAGGATTTGAAGATTGATCTAGATGACTTCAAGAGGGTCTTGTCCAACCAAACTGATCTTGTGGCGAATGAGATGATTAAAAACTTCAGGGTCTACGATTTTCTTACTAAATGTATAGGGAGTGATGACATCTAGAGCTGTCAGTGTATGCTCCTCTCTAACCCTGCTGTTCCCACAGCAGCAGGCCATACCCAGAGAGGTGTCCTAGTGAAAACAGAATGGCAGGAAGAGGAAAGCAGAGTGATGGGGAAACAGCCATGGTCATTTGCTGGAATTGTCAGTGATGGCATAAACATGGAAACATCAAAAAGCTCGTCTGAAGTTGCTGAAGCTCAAATTCTTATGCTTATTCGACAGCATAAACAGATTTGAAGATGGAGACCAGCAAATCTTGGATGCCACCAAGATGCCTCAGGAGTAAGAATCGCTGACTTGCAGATGCAGAGGGAGACCAAGGGAAGCAGCTGCCATCTGCCTTGGTGCAGAACGAGCTGCTCCTACCCGTTCCTGACCTCCCTGCTCTAGCACATGGCCTTACCTCTGCTCTCCTGAGGAGGAGGTGTCCAAATCCCACCATCTCCCCTTCTCCTCACTGTTCCATGCTTACTCAGTATTGAACCAGTACTAAATATTGGGGCAGGGGGACAGGTTAAGCCTGCATTATACTGTTTCCTAGCAGCTTTGCCAGGTTAGTACTTGATTTCAGAAAATTCTCATAAAAATATCACCATACAAGGTTGTAGTTATTCAATAGGGAAAGAAAAATATACATTCAATTCCTTGGAGCAGCTTTTTATATTAGAGCTGTCAGGATTCATTGGCCTGAATGGAATTCTGGAGGTTTAGGCCTCCACTAGAAGAGAATAGTAATATCAGCAGCAGAACAAGTCATACCTCTCTTTACCTTTGTGTGTATTTTAAAGAAAAGGGAAGAGAAATAAAATAATGCAAACATCCTGAAATGGTCCATACTTGGATGCTTTTCACCTCTTCCCAGCCTGTATTTACGATCAAAAAATCCAGAATTAATATTAGTTCAGCGAAAACAAATACCTGATGTAATCTCCCTATCAGTTCCATGACTATATCTTCTATTTTAGTCTTCTGTGTAGATTTTGTGCCGTTTGTATTCTAGAGACTTCCAATCTACAGAAAGAAGGAAATGGAAAGATTAAAAAAAAATTACCCCACCCAAGAGATGCATTCCTGTACGAAAAGTCCTTGACAATGCCAGTCACGTTGGGTCCCTTTTGGAGCCGCAAGGGCTGTCACTCATTCCGTGCTGTAACCTGGCATTTGAAAGCTCCCAGCTTCCCTCTTGACATCTCCCATTCTGTTTGACTTGTTCAGCTGTGTTTCCTTCACTATAATGTATGGCCCTGAGGAACTCATTCTTTTTATACCTGTATTTAACTTAAGCCATTTAAGCTCTGGTTTTCTGTGAAATTTGCTGCATTTTTTTCTCTGTGATGAAACATTATTTAATTTATGCTAAAAGTCTTAAAACATGTTAGTAAAATTCAGTGGGATTCTTTCAATTTTCTCTGCAATGCCATATTAAATAGGAAGAGGTCTTATTATACAACCTTATTTAAAATATGCTAATGAAGACAACTTCTCCACTAAAATATGCATTTTCCAAATTATCAGGCAGAAGCATTCTGTATGAAGCAGTTTGTTTTCTTTCACATTTTAAATAAAAATGTAATTGGAGCTTGGTCAAAATTGGCTGAAATTGAAGACTCTCTGCCCAGCAATAACTTAATTAGAAACAAATTAAGAGTGGGAGAATATGTGAGGTGCAAAATGGAAGATGTTCAGTCCTCCAGGAAAAGAAGAAAACCAGTCAGGTACGGTAATAGGGAGAGGAAAAAAAAATACAGTGGGTGCTGCTGTTAGGATATATTTCCTTTTCTGATTTTTGATACAGGGTTTGACTTGCTTAAAAAAACTCTTTGGATTTCTGTTGGTGGCCTCTTTTCCTCATCCTTTAGAGGTTAAATACTTTTGGGCTGTAGTTTAGACAAGTGTTGACACATGATGGACAAGGGCCCCTCAAAGCAGCAGCTACAGTGGACTCCAGCCATGGAGGGCAGCAGGAGGACATGTAACTGGTGTGAGCTGAGCAGATCAGGACAGAAAGGAAAGCAGAGAGTAGAATTTCCTGGAATCTGGACTCTTCTGTTGAGTTCTTAGGGCAAGAATTGATTTGCTGCCTCTTGAGTCCCAAGAAAGGAAAGCTTAGAAAGGGTAACAAGGAACCTTACAGGGCATCATGGGCAGTCAGAAAAATGAGAAGCATAGCTGCCTACACATCACTGGGATTCCATGAATACAGGTGCTTTTCCAGAGGACAGGAACCTTTTTTCTCTCCATCTCAAATATAAGGAATCCATAAAGACACAAAGCCTGGGATTTGGTAGGTAGGATGGAGAGGTCCTGTAATCTCAGCATAGCTGTGGGTGCTTTGCTTTTGTGACCATCTCTATGAATTTTGGTGCTGCTATATTCTTGTGAGCACACAGGTAATGATCACATTGGTAAACACAGACTGCAGTTACCAAGTAGCACATGGTTTGTTGAGCTTACCAGAATTTAATAGGTCACAGAGAAGAAAAGTGAATTACTAGTCAGGCAATTAGGAAATAAATTCTTCTTGGTAGTTGACAGCAGAATTGTGCTCTATAGATGCAGAGCCTACAGTAAGCCTTATGAACAAGATTTATATTTGAGTGTGAAGTCAAATAAAGTAATATAAAGCTATTGGGCTGCTTAACAGATCCGCACAGATAGCTACTGTATATATTTATGCAGCCTTTTACCCTTTCCATCTGAACAAAGAGGGATTTAAGTTCCTCTTTTGATCACTTAAGGAGAAGTGGTTTCCCAGGAGGTCTCATTAAACTGGATTGTTTCAGCATTAGTCACATATTTCTTTAGCAGGTCTTTTGCTGGTTATAGAAAACTCAGTGATGACAGACAGAGCAAACCAGAGAGATTTCAGCAATATTGTCCCTACTTAATTAATCTTGGTTGCCGTGCTGGAACTGCAGAGCTGCTAGGGTAAAAATGAGAATAAGCAGGAAGTTTTTGTGTAGAAAATGCCCATCCAGAAATATCTCAGGATGTCTGATGCAATATAATTAGACTCTGAAAAGGTTATAAATAATGTAGTAATTGAGCCACTATGAAAATAAACGGGAACAAAATGAAACCAAAAGATAACGATTTTTGTATAATAATGCAACATTTGGACACAAAATAGAACTCTGCTTTATGAAGTTCTGTTACCAAGGAAAACACCAGAGCCTGCAAAGATGCCAATATGTGTGATAGCTTGAAGTCCTTGTATGGCACTCATGCCTAGAAGGCACAATTGAGATGGATGCTGTGCTCTGCCAGGCACTGTATGAACAAAACTTAACAAATGGTCTGTTTCTTTACAGAAGATGATGACCTTGGTTCTTTGGAATTTTCATCAAGAATTTATATTATTATGTAAAGGCAGCAGTCCTGGAACAGTTCAAAAGCTAATAATTGAAGAAGGGGGATCTGAAGGCACACTTCTTTCCTATAAGCAATAAAGTGTAAACCTCATTCATTCATAAATGCTGTGCCTGTCTGAACAAGATTTCTGGCTTTCTGTAATTGGGGTAGTGCTTCTTTTACTCACAGCTGGTAAGCTACCAAAAGCAATTTGAATCAATTAGTCTGCCTTTCTGTATGAGATATTTAAATTTCATGTGCTAGTTTCTGAACCAAAGCCAATCTATAATTTATTTGAACTAAATCACTGTTCCCTCAACTTCCTTTGTAGGCCCTTGAATAGTTTCCAGAGTAGCTGCTGACTCTTAAGTAGGAATTTAGGCTATGTCAATAAGATCTTTCCTAGTTTAGAATGAACTTGTTTCTGTACTTCCACTAGAGGGGCTGTGAAGGCCTAGAGATCAAAAGAACTTTGTTTTGGTCAAGAATAGAATGAACTTCGCTGGTAGCACTAAAGATGTTTTGGGGGAATATCCCCATTTTGCTTCTAAGATGACGCTGACAAAACATTGATTTGCTTTGAGATGGAAGGGAGACCTTCAGGTTATATTTGCACTGTAAACTGCTGGGAATATTTGTCAGAATAGATCTGACAGAAGCTGGTCTGTGTTGCAGAGTTAAAGGCAAGAAGAATTCAGGGAATGATAGGTGGGTAAACTGAAGACTGAGTAAGTGTTCCAGCTGAGAGTTAATATTAGGTGAGGATCTTGTGCCATGATAGACTAGAAAAATACAGCACTCAAACCAACGAAAAATAACACTTGAATTCAGCAAGGTGAATTCAGACATTGTCTGATCTGGAAGCTTAAGGACATAAACCACTAGAGAGCAATGGAGCCTTCATGGAAAAGCAGGAAATCTTAAGACACATGGCTGGAAGAAAAATCTAGTTATGCTTCATCTAGCACTGAACCAGCTGCAGTAATGAGAAAGGGTGAACTCACTGAAGAATCATGCAGGATACATGTCTGACTTCTTTTATACCTGCATATTATATACATATATATATAAGACACAGTATATAGTATAAAAGATATATATCTTGTATCTGTGTACACTCTCACCTTTGCAGATGACAGACTATACTGCAAGTATGGCTGCTAATACAATGGTTCTCTTTGTAAAATAGATACAACCTTTTCTAAGAACAGGAATTATGATCTGGTGCACCATCTTTCCTTTGCCTGAAGATAACAGTGTTAGTGGCTTTATTAGCAAGAAATAAAAACTGTATTACCTTTTCATTTGCACAGAATCATAAAATATTATTTATCTGACTCTGGCTATGGTAGGGAACAACACATGGGCCAAGTCACAAAACTCAGATATAATGTGTTATCTACTGACATATTAAATAGCAAAGTTTTATTTCTTCTATGCCAGTTCCTTGTTTGCCTAAGAAAGACTGGTATCAGCCTCTATTCTGGTGTTAATTTGGAGGAAAAGAACACCTTTAGAAATGTCAAGTAGATTCTAGTAAACATGCATTGTTAATGGCTAAATAAATTTGAAAATAACCAAGTGAAAGAGGTCCTCAAAGGGCTTTTGTAAGAATGTTACTATGTTCTTGTTCAAAATGGGGGCGGCAAATATGTTTTTAATTCCTCTGGTGAGAGAGGTTTGAGAGGAAACTGGAATGATAGTTGTGACTAACATGTGACTAACATTTGATTTCGTGACCCTGTCTTTGCATGACCATGATTTTAATCTGTCACTATCAAAAGATGCCAGCAGGGTGTCCTTACAAAACCTTTGGCAGTAGCAGTCAGAATCTGCTCTAATGAACTCCAAGAACTTCTAATGCTGCTCATCCTTCTAACCTGACAGTGAGCTGTTCTAAGATTTTACTCCTATTTGCTACCATTGAAGGTGTTGTGGCTAATGTAAAAAGGAAAATGAATACTTTTTCACCTCATGCTCCAAGGCATTTCTTATCAATGATTGCAGCTGTCATGATTTGGCTGATGTTAGATTATCAGTTTTCTCCAGTGTATTTGTCTTAGTGTATTTCTGAGATGAATAAAATACTCTTAAGGGTAAGCCAACTAAGAAATACCACGACATTTATAATTTAGAGAAATGCTCTCAAGACAGCTGAGGAATGGGAGACTAAAAATATAATGCAGTTTTCAAAGTTACTATGAGAAACTTGAGGTTTTAACAACAAGTAGTGGACAGGAGAGTGCAGTTTTCCCTTTTTCTGCCAGGCAGTTCAATTCCACAAGGACTCTCTGAGTGCCAGATGGTGCTACTGTGATTTTATAGTATCTGAGGAACTTGTCCTGTTGGTTTACAGTCAGTCACTCATTGTTTCAGTGGTGACTCTCAGCCCGAACTCTTCCCTCAATTAATGTACTCATTAGTTAAGAAAGACTTTGAGAGTGCCTTCTTCATTGTGGCAGCTCAGCTGGTCAGAGAAGTGTTCTCTCTTCAGACATCTCTCTTCTTCAGAAAGATGGGATGAAAACAAGTTTAAATTAAAAGTGCTTTTGTCTCCTTTCTCTTCCTGCAGAACCCAAAGTAATAACCAGCTCTGATTATTGGGTAGGACTGGTTACATAGAGAGCCCTGGGGCAGGTGGCTGGAACACTCATGTGTTGTGAGGTGCCTTTTTCAAACTATTTGACTCTTTTAAATGTCAGCTTGTCCCCCTCTAAAACAGACAGGGTAAAGGTCAGGTATTTATCCTTCATTAGGTTCATCATTAAATTACCATAAGTGCTCACAGTGAGCATACGTGTGCCCTGAGTTATTCAAGAAGGTTTTTTGGTTTGGGCTTCTTTTTTTTTATGTGAAATTTTCTTGTGTGTTAGAAAAAAATCATATGCATAGAAAATGGCTCAAAGACAGTGTTGAGTGGAGAGCCTGGAGATGGCTCTGGATGAATCTTCAGCCAGTGGGAAAAGCTGCTGAGCAGCAGCTCTCAAGAAAAAGGCTGAAAATTAAGCAGGCAAACAGCATCACAACCATGGACCCAGGGCAGAGAAAGGGTAAGACCTCAGATAGTATTGAAATTCAGTAAGGACATAAAACATGCATCATTTTTCCTGCTCTATGTATCAAGACTGCTTTCTTTCTCATTTGCATTTAATGGGTACAGCCTTAGAAATATTGGAACATAAAAACCAAGACACCTTCAGTCCCATGGCAATTAAATGTTCATTAACAAATCTGTATCTTCACCTAATTCACTGTTGCCATGCATGAGCAGCAGGTGAATGTATCATCTGGCTTGTTATGATAGTGTTTAAAAGAAATGTCACATCTACTTTTCAAGTAATTTTTCTCATTAGGTTTTGAATACAAATGAAGCATTAAGCTTGGCTGCAACACTTTGTGGGGCTGAGCAGTGGAAGAAATCAGGTGAATTTTCAAGCCAGTTTAAGTTTCCTTAAGGTTCTGACACTGAACAGAGGAGGGAAATGAATAAAAAGTAATTTATTTTGTCAAGTTCCTCAGTCGATGTGGTAAGATCACTAGGTCTTCAAACAATGTCTGTATGACATTGCACAGGGGGATGAATATTGGAAACTGCTGTGGAAAACCCAAGCACTTAATTGTGTCTGTTTAAGGAATCACAGACTACTGCAGAAGAAGTGAATGTGAATATAAATACAAATATGTGGCTATAATTCAGCATTATTGTATTATGTGGCTGTAGACGTTCTGTTGGCCTAGAATGTAGAACATGCAATGCATGACAACTTTGGTCCAAAAGGTAGTGTCATACATAAGTAAGACATCCTCAGAGAAATGAAACAAGCTTACAGATACAGATTGAGGGGAGGACAGGTGAAAAACCTGCTGTAGGTTTTTAGGTACATTTCATTGCCAGTCAGGTGCATCAGTCACAGCTTGCCAGTTGTGTTTAAAATGAACTCTTTTAACTTAACAGTCCATATGCTGAAGCTGCTGGGAAATAGTACATGAAGTAGGAAAATCTGCAATCTTTCTCTTTCAATTGAAAGCTGGTATTTTAATACCAGTTCTTACTATGCTCATGTTATTGTTACTGGTATGAATGAACAAATGAAAAAATCCTAATTGGTTTAAAAGCACATTAGTCTGACAACCTTGATCATTGGAGAGCTGCAAATTAATGATTTACAAGCAGTTAATTTATTCCTTCAGGAAGATGTGAAAACTACTGTTTTCTAGATTGCAATCTATTAGAATTTGGCTAAGATTAACATCTAAAATGAATGACTTTGCTGTAGAGATGAATTAGTATTTGGTGTGATTAATGTATACACTTCCAAATCAAAGGAGAGGTGACATTGCAAGATATTAATATACTAAATCTTCTTCCAGAAAGGGAATAGGATAGAGGTCTGTCACAATGAGAGCTCCTCCTGCAGGGACAGAAAGCCACAGTGGCAGTGTCACAGAGAACATGCCTGAAATGGAAGGAAATTCCCATTGCTTTCTTCCTGGGGTAAAGTTCAAGTGGATGAGATGGAGCACTTGCACTTGGGGCTCTCAGTCACAGAAATCTTAAAATGTGGCTTTAATTATTGACTGTTGCTGCTGATTTGCCTGGGAGCGTTGGACAGCAGGGAACAGTGCGAGCTTCTGCTGCTGCAATGCCAGGGGAAGGCAATTTCTCAGCCCCTCCTAAAATCATGGCCTGTAACTCCTCTGAGGATGGGACAGATGCAAGGAAAGGCCTTGAGAGGACAGCTGTTTAACTCAAATTGTGTTATAATGGACCAGTTCAAGGAAACCTGTTCTGGACAGCGGATAAATGCAAGTATATGCAAGAATTTTTTTTTTTTTAAAGGTGTTCATCAAATCATAACTGAAAGAGCTGGACTGTGCAGCAAACAAGCTTCATAGCTCACACCCTTGTCTCTGTTTCATTCCTATCTCTACCCAATGGTAACAGCTTTGTTAAATCACCAAACATTTAAGAACCCCAAAGTAAGGAAAAAAAGCCTGAGAGAAGGAATTTTTTCTATGTTCTTTGTGTTAGACTTCAGCAGGCATCCAAATAAAATCCCCAAGGTCCTTAAAAGACGTTAGACAGACTAACCATGAATCTTGCCCTTGCCTCCTTGTGCTGCTAAAATTGTTGCTGACAAGAAAGTCATTGCTTAATCTTTTCTGCTTATATTCACATTTTTGGCATAATTAAATCCTTGAGTCTCTGTTTTTGTCATGGAGCCATGGCAATTGCCTTTAGTTTTTATTGTTTTATGACTACATATAAAAGAAGCAATGGAGGATCAGACAACACAGAGATTCCAATATCACTATCATAAAATATGAATGGCACCAAGGTGGTTTATATTCCTCAGTTTGCAAGACGCCTCAACGTTAGAAAGAAATAAGTATGTTGCATAAGTACTGAAATGAATAGGAAAAAAAGATTTTGAAAATGAGGTAAACATGGACTGATAATAGAGTGTAAGATTCTTTCAAATAAATGTTAATCTATGTAAATTTGTATGGCAAAAAACCCCACTAAATTTAAAAAAAAAAAGAAAACCACAAACAGCAGCAGATCAAAACCAAATCCCAAGTGTTCCTTGTTATGCATAGATTATTATTTAAAACTTCTGAGCAGACATTGGCATATATGGAATTGACTTCTGAGAATATTGACTTGCTTAATTTACTTGTGTTATATCTGTAATTGAAATGGGGAGGAAGAACTTCACATGCTGATTCCCCAAAGGGCCCATAACAAATGCAATTACTCAGATACAAAATTATATGTTAATGTATGATTTTAGCACTGTTTTTAGATGTCATTGGTTGTCAATTATTTGGCTGGTATGATACAGGTGTATAGTATAACTCCAGTCAAAATTACATTTTTCCATTCACGTTTTCATAATTTGCTAGATGAAATATTTTAACAGGAGCATCTGAAACTTTAAAAAACTTCTCAGAGATCCTAGATTTCGCCTAATTTTTGGAACCACACAGCAGATACTTATGATCCTCAGGCTTGCAAACTGATTCACAAATAGAGCAGGAAAGTTCTTTAGACTTTTGATTTAATTATTATGTGTGGGAAGAAGTAGTTTTACAAATGGTTTCATTTTATTTTATTTGTTTCAAGTGGAAAGTTTGGACCTCTGCAGCTTTTTATACAGTCTATATTGCTTGATTTGCCAACAGGTATTGTTGCTAAGATACAAAGCAATGAACAATCTCCCTTAATGTACTGATATATTTTTAGAATCTTTACATTTTTTACTCTATGTTACCACTTAGAATAATAGCTAACTCTAAAAACAACTTCTAATTAGTTTTCTCTTTTTCTCTGAATTTCTCAGTTCCAAGTGGTAGGGCTTGGAGGCAACCCTTGATGTGTGAGCACCTGCCCTCGCAAACACAAATTAAACCCATCTCTGTGCGTGTCAGAAATAGCCCACAGCTTGCTTTCTTCCCAGGAGGGAGCAGCTCCCTGCCTGTGTTCCCAAGTGCAGAGGTCCCTGGGGGTGTCCCAGGGCTGCGGGAGCAGGGGCAGGGGGAGGCTGGGCCGGCACGCCCGGGGAGGGCAGAGCAGCGCGGCGGCTGCAGGGCCCTGGCAGGGACAGCCGGCACCAGCACAGCCCCGCTGCTCTGCCCCGGCACAGACGGGGAGAGAAGGAAACTAGAAATTTTGTGTGCTGTAAGGCTGTATCCAAACAGACTGTTCTTTCTGCATTTGCGAGATCACATCTATTGCTCACGTAGCACCTAACAATCCTCTGCTGTCACCTGTCACAACACAGTGGCTGGGCCATCCACGTGTTTTGTCCAGGGACTCGGAGTTACCAAGGTGAATTCTGGAAGGACATAGACATAATTCTGTAAATACTCTGAAATGCTGTCATTTTGTCAGCTTGTTTGCCGCAGGTGCATGTGCAGTCAGCACCTACAGAGAAGATGGAAATTGAACTCTGTCACACAATTTAACACGTTGTGTCTGAAAACAGTGTGCCTTCCCAAAGCCCTGAACAGGCAAACTTGTCTCATCTTTTACTTCTGTTGATGTCCTAGGGGTGGAGCTCGTTCTTTGAGAATTTTAAACAGAGGCTTTAAGTAATTCCAAGGGTGATAATATGAACATTTTTCAGTGAAGCCTCTTCCTCCACTGAAGTATTTTTGTATGACTCTTTTAACAGGTGAATTTCTGTGGAATGGTTCCACTTCAATGGAATTCTCTATTTCACTAGAGAATATTATCATATTCTCATGATAACTTAATTTAACTGGTTTCTGTAAAGTTCCTGTAGGCACCTAGTAAAATATGTACTTTCAGGTATTGTGAGATCCAGATTTTCCTTGAGGAGCAATTTATTTATCTAGAGTACACATCCCATGATGTGTTTATATTCTCTTATGGCTGAAATCCTGTAGGAGATCATGAGAATTGTACTGTAACTAGACTGTCCAATCTCTAAGGTGAGAGAGGACTAACGGTACCAAAAGTTAAATCCCCACAGATCCTGCAACTTTCATTAAAAAAAAAAA